>JAHWXV010015820.1:0-19178 GCA_024586415.1 Phrixothrix hirtus | reverse complement strand
CACACACACACACACACACACACACACACACACACACACACACACACACACACACACACACACACACACACACACACACACACACACACACAGGCGCACATGTATGTATATACATATGTATAAAGAAGTTAGCGTAATTTATATTTAGTTAAGCATCTAGAGCATCGTTTAATATTAACTAATTGATTACAACAAAGGGGTTCGATACATTGATTAAGAAGAATTGGTAGTAGGAAATAATTATGTCATCTATTTGGAAGCTTGCCTGGATTTAATAACCTCATGGGAGATTTGAAGGTAGAAAGGAAACATATAAATAATAAATGGTTAACCTTAAGACGTACTGGAAATCAACTCGGGGAGTTTCTGAGATATCACAAGATCGGTTAGCGACTCGCTTCCTTTATAACGTTTATAACTGTAGTTCTGCGAGTATCAGACAATTCCCACATACCATGGTAAAAAATCGATTTCAAATACCTCGAAAAGGCAATAATACTATATCGTGACCCTCAGTGTATTCAACACTCAAATTAACTTCTGAAACTTTTCAACTTGATACACATTTTACATAATAAGGTAGTTACAGCCATACCTCAATTATCCAACTGTATAATGTTATTTGTTACCAAGGATGCTTTTACCCACTTATATAATTCGGTTTTTTAAAACTCTTGATTAATGGATTTAATATAACTAGAAAAATGATATGACTACGAATGCTGATTTCCAGTTTGAAATATACTTCTAAATGAGCAAATTGCTTGTTATATAATTTTTAAATATCGAATTATTATCAAAAAGCATAACTTCTAAATGGAGATACTAATTTCTTACTTTCTTTTAAAGCCAACTCGTGCATTTATAAAATAAATAAAACATTTGTACCAGATGCGGCTGAAAAGTACGGAATAGATGCTTTACATGATAAAATTTGATATGTAAACAGTGAATTGCCCAATCTGCAGTCATACAACGGCAATCTTTATCAAAAATATGCTACTCATTTTTTACAATTCAACTTTTTATGCCAACAGTAATAACCAGCAGAGACTATCGTATTGAATTTTATGTCTAGCATCTTAGCGAAGTAGAAACAGGAAGATAAACGTTACTTCAATTCTCTCGTTTACTCCTCATTAAGGACCTATTGCATCTTGTGTTTGCCCTGAATAGCTCGGTGAAGAGGAATCAACTTCTAACCATAAACAGTTTTAATACAAATACCATTTCGGCAAATTTTGCCTGTTACATTTTGTAACTAATTTTTAGCGTCTTAATAGTGCCTATTATTTTATACTTAGATCTTTAATTACTTAGTTTTACTTTAAAACCGATGTTTGGCGCCGTTTTATGTTTATTATACAAGCTTGTATAATTTACTTCAAATTTACCTATTACAAAAATATATGAATATAAAAGCTATCAAAAAGAAATTTTGTATTTATTTGTATGAATATTTTAACAAATCACTAGTTTTCCTTACTTCACAAAAATATATTTAAATCTCTAAGATTAAACGTTTTTAAACTGTAGATGTTACAGCTTCTGGCGTACACAAGCAAACCTTTGACGATGAATACCAAAATAATATCTTTTTTCTTGCGATTACAGTAATTTTTGTTTTTGGCATCAGTACGAACTATTAATGGTAGTTTTGAGTATAAGTTCCTAACTACACGGTATGCGTTTTTCACCAGAGTTGAATTGCACAACGGTCTAGCACCAATAGTACGTTAGAGTAATCCTACGTAGCCCGACAGTTACGCTATCGAAATAAACAAACTTCGGTCCAACGCTTGTGTGCTTAATGTTTAGCAATTAAATGCATCGTGTATTTTGTATGCAAGTATCTATTTTCAATTTTTACAAACAAATCCCAGCTGAGCACCCAATTTAAATACCCTATCATTATCAAACACGTTGACTTACAAAAATTAATTAGTATTAATATATTCGCGAGTCCCTTTTAGATATCAAATGACGGCATAATTTACTATATTGTAATAGGCTGCTATGTCGAAAGCAAAACGCACATAGTTGAAATGTGTAAGAAACAGAATACCCCGGCTAATAATAGCCCACATGTGTCAATCGATCATGAACGTGACGTTAGTGATTTTTTTTGATTATGAAGACATAATCCGTTATATATTCATTCCACGTGGTTAAACAGTAAACAAAGAGTTGTACTTGAAAGATTTCTATACACAGTAAAATGTTGAGCTATGGAAACACCGTAATTTGATGTTGTACACGTTGCGCCCTCTCTCAAAATTTGACTCTAGGAGATGCCAAGTTAAATCAGTCTTGAAAGTACGTCATTTTCAAACCAAAAGCGGGATTGATGAAAATATGATACAACAGCTACCGTCATCCCCAAAAGTAGCGTTCTAGGGGACGTTTCCAAAATAAAAGAAACAACATAAGCGAACTATTGTCAGAAGAAGGAACGACTTTGAAGGGGTCCAATCTCAATAAAATTACAATTATCAATAAACTATCATTATAAAAGTTCGGTCTTTATGTGAGCATCCCTCGTATATATTTTAAATGAGTTTAAAGCAGAAGGTTTGAGTTAAAGCGTTGAACACTTCTTATATCGAACATCGAGTAACTTAAACAGTACCCTCTTTGTAATACTACTATTTATTGAGTTCTTTTTAGAAATTAGAAATTTTCTGCCACAATTTCGAGAAAAACGAAAAAAATTCGCTGACTAAAACTTCTATGTTTGATTTGCTATGTACAAATGACTAAAAACATTTTAGGAATATTATTACTAATACCAGACTATACTCAATCTGAAAAAGTATGAATAACAGATGTCAGAAGAGAATCTTGGTACAAAAATATCTAAGCAATAGAATTGTGCCTATTTTGAGTTAGTGGCTGATTCTACTGAAGCCATGTATTCTGCACATAGTCGAATCTCGAGTAGTCTTAATTTGTTGTACGATCAAAGAGAAGTCCCTACTCGCGGTTAGCAATTTTATAAGGTGTAAACTTGCATAATCACACTATGGCTATAAATTAAATATCTGAATTTAATTTAAATTTGGATATGCGAGATCAAATTATTGCAAATAATTAGAAAAGAAATTTTGCTTCGATATACTTTGTATTCATTTAAATGTGTTTGTTATCTACAAATTAGCGTTAAATATGTTCGTTGTTAAAACAGAAAAATAATTAGAATCCCCTGAAACATTTTAACGCCAATACCATGAATACGTAACCATGTGTTACTACAAACATTAAATACATAACCGCGTCGATCTCGACGAGTGTAGTGGTTAGCATGCTTGCCTCTGCACCCAAGGGACGTGGGTTTAAACTCGATCGAGGTCGGTAAATTTTTCAGCGGAGAAAAATTTAAAAAGCATGTCTTCTGGGATGAGGAAGTAAAATCGTAGGTCCCGTGTCATTGTGATGTTAGGCACGTTAAAAATCCCTACTGGCGGTGGAACTTCTCCAGATTCGGCACAATTCCAGTAGGCATAGCGAAATGACTATATTGCAGTTTAGACCAAGAGAGCCAAGGGAAAATCCGCATCCCGAACCCTCAGCCACAAAAACAAACAAATATATAACCGCAGAATATAAATAAATATTTTCTATAAAATCTCGCAAGCTTTTGGAATTCCCTCGCTTTATTTTCCGACTCTACTTCATTATTACGATTATTCTCTGAAACATTCTTGAGATTCCGCTGCCAAAAAACCCAAAAATATATAAAGAGGGGATTTTAAAATTGAAACCCAATTTTACGTATTTCTCGAGCAATTAACAAAACAGCTGGTCGAGTGACAGATCAAACCTAAAGGTTAAGCAATACAAAAGAAAATTTTCGCGATAGCGATGTCACGTTCAAAATTCGTAATAATTAAATAAGTGATTTATTTAAAAAAATATCAGGTCCTAATATAATTTTCAAACAGGGATAATTAAAACAAACGTTTGAAATTGAACATGTAAATATTAAATACCTTGTTTGTACAATTTCGTACTGCAAATAGAATATATTGTTGTTACATCCTTAAGCCAAATTAAGCGGGCACTAATAATAATAATATACACTATTCAACTATTTTACATTGAATGCAACCGACTTTGCGGGTACCGAAAAATTACTAGACAACCTTTTAGGCTTCGTTTAAATCAAAAATTTAAAGCGGGTTATTTAACAATCAGTATTCAATCCAGCTTTTGTGTGTAAATTGCAATAAAAAAATTTATTTTGTGTATAGCAGCCTGTACTTAACTATATATTGTTTTATTTTCATTAAGCATTAAAAGTTGGCATTAATATTGTAACGATCTCACGAATTCTATCAAAATTTAATAAGAAAATTTGTAATACAGATTAAGTAATGTTAAATTCAGAGATAATTAGATATAAAATATTTAACGGATTAAATAAATGTAAACACAAGAATAATTAAAGATCAAAATAATTAAAACAAACTTCAATGTGAATAGAATAAGTAGAATTCAAATAAAAAGGTATATAAGATAACAAACATGTAAATATGAAACATTTAAGTCAAAACAGTACAAATAAGGACACCTAGTGGATAAGAAATTAATTTAAACATAAAAATACTCCAAAATAGGAATTAGAAATAAGAAACATTTTATATACATAAACTTATATTAATTATAAGGATATATTATCAGACGTCACTCAATAAACAATTATAAACAAGAAGAAAGGGTACAGATAAGATAAATTCTATGAATTTAGATAAATTTGGGTAAATAAAGGCAAGGTTCTGCCCGATTAACAACTAACCTAATTTCCGTATAACTCTTCTCCAAGGTGTACGAGATCCCATACAGTTATGAGGTGCACGTAACCAACCATCTATTTCCCGTATAGTTTTTACGAATATCTAGGGGTTCTTCCGAGGTACGTGTAACCAGTTGACCTGTTCTCAGTACAGCTCTTACAAACGCTCTTCCGAGGACCCTACTGAATATGCCATGAACCTTTCCTAGCGAAGCAGTCTTAATTATATAAATATTATGAACTTTCCCGCACTAATCCAAATCATTTTAAAAGTACACAAAATAAAAACCAAATATTGCATGTTGAATGTAATCGTGGCCATTGCTCACGAAATCTGCATGAGCACATTATAAAATAATTAGGTCAGGCATTGTCGTATGTTTAGAATTAAGATATATTTAAGGAAATAGAATCGTGTAAATAGATGTACGTACAATTATAAAATGTTTACTTTAAAAATATACAATTTAAAACACGATAATGTTTGATTGAAAAATAAATATTAAAGAGTTTATAATACAGTTATTTAAAAGGCCGATAAATAAAGAAACAATTTGTATATATACAGTTGCTCTCCAAAATAATAAAGTACACGCGATTGTAAATTATATACTCACGTGTAAAAGGAAATGTAAATACCTCGAGTATACCCAAACATTGATCATTTAATCTCCGATCTGAGCTAAGCTTGAGGTGAAAACGTTATACAAAGATATAATGAAGCCCTAAATACGAAAGTCGTTATAATATTGTAAATAATAATTATTTAAGCATATTCTTTAAGATATAAGCTTCGATTGGATATAAGTACCCATGTTCATAATAAATATGTAAATAAAAGTAGGTATTCTTATACAAATAAATGTTTATTACATTCAGTTCTTCTAAATTTAATAACAAAGTTCTGAAAAATAAATGCATGGTCATTTAAAAAATCTTTTTGAAATTCAAGATCAATAAGTATCTTTGTTATTATAGTCTCATAGAGCTAGGATCGTAAAGATGGCAACTCAGAGGTATAAGACATGTATATAATCCAAACATCATCTTTAGTCAATTCTTTGAATGACAGCACACCGCTTTTCATGTTAACGTTAGCATTTTCTCTACTGTAAATATAAAAAAAGATGAAGTAGTGCCGTTATAATATACTTCTTCACTGTTTATGATCCGGCGAGCTTTATGGACCCATCTAGGTTTTTCTTTGTTTTGAAAATCTATATCGTGGGTGCTTCTTTTGGTATTTTGGAATCTTTGTTTATGGATAAAATTGTTATTCTGAACATCTTACCCAATTGCATCTTGTTGCTCCTAAATAAGTCTCAGAGAACATCTTACTTAATTGAATTAGGTAAACTTCTATTACCTCTTTATCAAGATAGTTTTTGAAACATTTATTGGTCAATTCTAGTGATATCGATGGATAACCGCTCCCAATTCATCTGAACGAGTCAAGCTTTCTTTTTGTAAGAATTATACTTGAGAACAAATTTTGCATTAAAATCGTCAGTACCTGTAATCATATGATCTTTTTAAAAAAAATTATCTCTATATGAAACAGAATTTTGCAGTATCCATTAAATTTGTTTCTATCGATCTTGAAACCAAATAATTTTTTTTTACTTTTAGGCAACTAACACATCATTCAAGAAGTCCCGAGATTAACTACTAAAGCAACATTTTTTTGGAAAAATTCTTCTTTACTCATCAACAAAATCTCCTTGAAGTGCGATTCAATCATTCCAACGCTTTTCTAACTTTTCTATACCATGTGTGTAGAACAATTTATTTTTGGCTTCAGAATAATCTTCAGTTGCAGCAATAACTTCATCATTAGAGCCAAATCTCTTTCGTTGGAGCATTTTTTGAGGGCTACAAACGGCTAGTAATAACTTTAGGCCAGATATGACGAATACGGTGGATGAGGAAGCAATTCCAAGACCAATTCGCGTAGTTTGGCCATAGTTTTCAACCACTTATCATATAGTGCACTATCTTGGTGAAACATCACTCTTTCTTCTTCATTTGTGGCTGTTTTTCAGCGATTTCGTCCTTGTCCAATATTCGCCATTAATGGTTTTTCCCTTTTGAAGGTAAGAAATCAATATTATGCCGTGAGCATCCCAAAATGCAAAGATTATAACCTTCCCGGTAGTCTGCTGTGCCTTTAGATGCATCAGACGGCTTTCACCGGCTGCTCTCCACTCAACTGACTACCAATTTGGTTCCGGAGTGAAATCGTGAATCCACGTTTCATCCATTGTCACATACTGACGTAAAAAATCCCTTTTATTTCGAGTAAACAGTGCCAAATAGCGCCGTGAATCATCGATACTTTGTTATTTTTGTTCTATTGTGAGCAAACGCGGTACCCATTTGGGAAAAAGCTCTTTCATGGCCAAATTTTGGTGCGAAATAGTAAAAGGACTACCAATTGATATCTTCATGATCTCAGCTATCTCATATACTATCACTTTTCGATCTTCCATCACGATTTTAAGGATTTGCATGGTGGTTTCTTGAGTCACTGCTTCATTTGGATGACCAGAGTGTTCAGCATCATTTATGTTCGTACGACCATATTTGAAATACTACCGACAATTGGTTGGTTTCAACGGAGCAGAATCCGGATAATACTTATCAAGCCATTTCTGAGTTTGAATGCTATTTTTTCCCATTAAAAAGCAATGCTTTATCAACACATGAAACTCGATTTTATCCATTATTTTCAAAATTGTAAAAGCAGCGTCATTTAAATCACTACAACTCTCTATGCTATGGTTCGGTTGTCATGATATTTTAACACATATCGTTTTAAGCTTGGTACTTCTTAAAAAGTATAAATATTCTGTCTTTAAAGGCGCCAGTCTCGAGACTTATTGAACAATACTGATAAACACGGTGAAATATATCATATTGATATTCCAACTCGTTCTTAAAACACCATGAATTTGATTTTCCCATAATTAGGTGGTACAAAGATTCATCATAAAGCAATATTGATAGCTTTTAATTAACACTTTTGACTTAAAGTTAGACCAAATAGTATAGTTCTTTCTACAACTTCCTTATTCGTACATTCTAACAGACTGCTATATTTGAGGATTATAACGAATACCTCAATACTTGTATATCTTTATCACGCTGAGAAAGTAAAAGAGCCTGTACTGCCCACATTTACTGTCGGCCTACTCAGGATAAGTGCCTTTAAGGACTGATAACTGGGAAAAGGAGATCTCTAGAAGAGCTCCAGGCCGAAACGAATTCCTGAAAGTTAACATCAAACCCTAGTTTTGGCTTCATGTGCAGATATCGATGTCTGATTAAAAATTCACTTAGCACGCGACCTCTCTTCCTATATAGCTACGTCGCAGGGCGGAGGAAGCGAGTGACTTTATACAGACTGAAAAAGGGGCCTCTGTTGTCAGTATCTTCCATCAAGCCATCCTTTTAGAAGCCGAATTTGCGGCGAGTATTTTTAAAAAAAGGTCAATGCGAAAATTGGTATATCGGGTTTGACCCTAAACTTCTCGATTTGGTGGGTATCAACATTGAGTTGAGCACGAGGAAGAATGGTTTCACATGTGAATATTGATGGAAGCGCAACTTGTATCTGTATATCTGTCACAGCGGCGTCGTTTTGTATACTGAAAAGTGAGCAGAAACGCGTTAATTTCTCAGGAGCTTAAAGAGCCTCTGATATTAGCACCGTCCTGTCGATGGCGAAGAAAGCTTCTAGAAAAGCTCTATATCAAAATGAGTTTATTTCAAGGTCCCCTCCCGTTTCGATGGGTAAACATTGGAATACACATGAAGTGGAAGAGCATTGACATACAGCGCCTTGATGATTAAATTCTCTCAGTGTACAGGTTTCCTTCTTAGTTTATCTATCTGCCCCGGCACGGGATTAACACTTCAGTGAGAAAAGCAACCCAATCATTGGTAGCTTCTTAGAGATCCTACGCCTATCATAAGCCTTGACAAACCGAGTCTCTAGAAAAGTTAGCCTCTTGACAAGGCTCACGTTGAAATGACTATCTTTGGATCAGCTCTTTGACCCTATTCTTTTTGAGCAATCGGTGCAGCGTCATTGAAAAAGGAGGGACGACAGTACTCACGTATGGTTATTAATTTCACTAAAACAGCGGGTTCAGCTTAGATAAAAGAATTACAAGTTTTTATTTAAGCAAGTCAAAATTATTTTACAGACTTTTAATTTAGTAGGTACTTTACAATCAATATTTATATAGATAAGTTAATAACAGCCAGTGGCACCTATTAATTCTTGCATTTTACTATGTGATTGTATAAGTTTGATTCTACTGTTTAATGACATTATTCGATTTTAATTTGAAAAATATAAGGTGACATTAAACCAACGCTTTATGATGCTGCTTTAATATTCATAACACCAAGGAGCTATTTACATAGACTTAATGTAGTAGCTGTTTACATAAGCAAATTTTCTAAAAGCGAACATTTTATCGAATTCAATAAAAATGTGTAACTACGCAAAAAACTAAAATTTTGTTTCCAGCTGTGGAATTTGCTACAACGTAATTTTATGTTATCTGGCTACCTAGAAAAGAAAACATTTAGAATCAATTGTTCCAAAATGTTTAGGTAAATGTTGATTAACTTAAACGATTTATACGATTTTTGGAGGAGCCAATATCCTTTAGTCGTTGTTAAAGCTTTGCAAATATTTGATGGTTGAACGACTTGAAACGGCTGCCTCTAGATATTTTCATTTCTACATTATTTTATTACTTAAGCTGCAGGATTATTTCGAACATTAAATAAAAAGATTTGAAGTTTAAACTTTTTGGAATGCTAACAGTTCTTAAGGTTTATTTTTATTAAGAGATAAATTCTACATTTGCAAACAGTGGCGTCTCGTCGAGCAGTTAAGTGATAGAGCCAGACATTTCTTTTAATGTCATTTCCAAAAGCATTTTAGTCAAACTTTGTTTTTAAGTGGTATTTTCAAGATGAAATATATGATTAAATTTGAGTTTTTAAACCATTTCCTAGTTCATAAACAGATCCTTTTCTCGCAAATTGAAAGTGTTTTCCATTTTATAAAACTCATATTTTGTATGTGACGGAACGAATTAATTCAATAGTGTTGTAAAATTTATTAATAAAGCCGAAATAACTGATTACGTATGCAATGTGTAATATGAACAGGACTAATTATGATCTGGAAAGGTTTGAATATGCCAAAAGTGAAATTATAAACAATTTCATTTTCGAAACTTATACAAATTAATCGTTGATTACATTCTCAATGAAAAACAAAGTACACTAAAAACAAGTATGATACATATATTGTAATTTACTGTAAAAAGTTCTTTACAAAACCGACGACCGCGACGGTCAAATAAATTTATCTATAAATATCGCTTCCTTGTACTAAAAGTATCTAAAAATCCGCTGCCTTCAGGAAACATGTACGATGAAAACGTGAAATATATAAAATAATGAATACAAATTAAAATATTTATTTCATAAATGTTCGTTAGCAACGAGATTTAATTATAAATGTGTTTGTTTTAAATGAGTTCGTCAGATTATGACAACATAGTACATTTTTATCTCCTTGTAAAAATGAAAACAAATTTATCTACCACAATATCCATAGATATCGTATTCTTGTTAAAATGCGTTATACACGGTGTATCATAAGGGTATGAACAAAGTAAACAAATTTTCTATATTGTAAGCATTAGTAAATATAAAACAATTTTTGATAAAGGATTCACACCAAATTGGAGCAGTGAATTGTTCCGTATAACTTCAATAAAAATAAGTAATCTGGTGATGTATAAACTTGAAGATATGGATAATCAACCCATATTAGGAGGCTTTTGCACTGAAGAATTACAGAGTTGAAATTTTCTGATGTCTTTATTATCGAGAAAATTTTAAAACGAAGACCGATAACCGGCGAAATGTGGTAAAATGGCTTGGAGTAAACAACCTACTTGGCTAAAATTGATGATTATTTTAGTATAAGGTTTTTAATTCAATGTAACAGATTTAGTATGTTATTTAGAAAATAAATAATTTGCATATGTATTGAAACAATCATGCACTGGCGTTTGAAATGGCCGAACAAGCATCTTAGGGCGACGTGTAGTCGAAAAAGTCGAAAATGTTTTTGAGACATATTCTTTTCCCTTTATATCAAACTCTTCCGAGAAACCTGAACACTAAATATATAGGCTGATGTTTTCAACCACGCTAATATTCTTAATACTATGACTGTAATTAACGAATTTTCTGTTTAACTCATATCCTCAGTTTTGAATTACCACACATAACACGAAAGATTTCTCATAAACTAATTTAATCGTGCAAGTGATGTTCACAAAAACGTATTAAACTTAGGTCGGGGTTGCAAATAAAATTAGACTATAATCTGGTCAAATATTCAAATTAGAGCGTGTAAATAACTAGCCTAAATGTGAGTATTAATTTAAATGAAATTCTTAACTCGAGAACCTAAGCTGGGCTCGTGGCTAATCTCCTACCTAATACTGAACATTTTTCAAATATTAGAACAGAAAATTTTAACTAATGAAAATGTGACAGGAGAAACTTAAATCAGCTAACGATTGAATATAACATAAACTCGTTTCTCTAAAGTTATGTTGAATCAATCTAGGATAATGTGCCCTAAGTTTAGAATTAATGATAGAAAATCCATCTTGAAACTTGTACTTCAATAGCTATTCTAAATTGTAACAAAAATTGAAATTCAACAAACCATATCTATTAAATACATTAAAAATTGTAAATGGTACAAATATTATACATTCGGTACTGATAGAAGTCGTAAGATGACCACTTTCCTAATATAGTCTAAATCAAATTAAAATTATGAACATGAACATTAGTTGATATGCACAGGATAACGGTTTTCCTTTCAACTACGCTATGCGCGAATCTCGTTTGCACGGGTTTGCGTATGTATTATTAGTATAATTTTACTTTAGGTGTACATATATTTTATCATTGCGAATTAACCAATTATGTATAAATGTGTGCACGTTAAAGGTTAATTATATGACGTGTTTGTATCCAATTAGCGTTTTCTTTCTTTATTATTGACAACTTAAGTTCACCTGAAGTGATACTCATACAGTGCGCGCTCAATAAATTTAGTGCTCATTTCAACACTTACCACTAACAGAAAAGTTATAAAGCATTTTTTTCAAGTAATTATAAAACTTGCCAAATAATTTAAAATCCATTTAGCTCAATTTTTAACGATATACAGGGTGGTCAATTCCAGTACCAGCTTTTATGTAGTTCACCTTCGGCGAACTACACCCTAAATTTACGCCTGAGGCTAAATTGAATTCAAGACACTTGCGAATGATCAGCATTGATTTTAATATACAGGGCGTGCCAAAGGAATCATCTTATTTTCCCCCTTTTCTAAATAAAGATAGCTTTGAATCGATATTAAGCATAAATAGGGGGCTTCACTCCAACTTTATAATTAAGTTAACACTGCATGATATATGGGAGCCGTCATAATATATAGTGAGCACTTTTAGCATTAGCATATTTTTAATCCTATATCTGCAGTACCATTAGATCACTAACATCATAATATATAGGGTAATAGCAGTTTCGACTTGAAAACAATGGCGCCCACATTTTACCGATTTGGTCTTGATTCTACAGTGTTTATCCTCGCAAGTATCAACGGATCACGCCTTGCTCTACTGTAGCTTTGCCGGCCGTGGTTAAATACTCGTGATTATTTGTTACATACGTTGTTGTCAGTTTAGCCTGTGACATATTCTTCAGGAAACTTTTAGTACAAAGAAATGTTCAAATTCTACCAAGGATGACGCCTGGGATAAAAAATGCGGACAAGCCGCATTTTACAATTGACTTACGTCCAAATCCCGAAATTTCTTCCAAATTCGGACGTTCAGCTAACGAGCACTTTACAAAAAATTGCATATCCATGAAACAAGTTTCAGGGTTTTATTATTACACTATTATATCGGCGTTTCTGCAGTAAGATAAATCTCAGTTATTAATTTGCGTCCACTTGAGGTTGCAGCTCCAGCTGCGTTTAAAACTTTTGAGGAAAGCTAAGGTGATTAAAACAATTAGCGAACTAAGCACGTACGGCATGATCTCATCTAATGAAGATTCCTGCAACTAAAGTATATATTACTTTTTATTACAACCTATATTTATTAATACATATTACTAAGTCTGGGAGCATGCATTTGCGTTTCAATAGGACGCGATTGTCTTCTTGATGTGCGATTATTATTTAAAAATAACGAGTTTATAGAAGTGAATAGTACTAAGTTAAATCATCAAAATTTTACTTTAAATATCTAGAACATAAACCGGATGATTCATAATAAGTGCTAAAATTATTAAGACCGAATTCTACACACAATAATAAGTAAAAGAATTCCTATAAATGGGATCTAAAAATGCGCCCTCTCCGAGATAAACATCCCTAAACGGGCTTAATGAAAATCTTGCTCTTATTTATATCTTCTAAACGAGCCAATAGTGAAATAAAATTTGGTATTTTGATATCATACTTAAAGGTTTGTGCTTACGCCGATTTCTGCTGTGATTCATCAACTATAGGCGTAGGAAGTGGAAAGGGGGACAAGTAACGATATTAAGAACATTTTTTGTGACCTTCGCGTTTTGCAAGTTTAAAGTTACAATTGATTTGATTGAACCCTACTTTGCACCATTTTCGATATAATTGAACTTTTTTATCTGAAACTGTTAATCTGTGCTAATATTATAATGTTGTTACCCGTCAACATACTGTTCTTTTCATAAATTTACTAAATCTTTTATTTGTTTGTTGTCCACAGTAATTAGGTACTGTTAGCATTTGACGTTAGTATTGCAATTATCTTGAAAACTAAAACTTCCTTGATTCGTTTAGGAGATATAAATAAAAGTATGATTTTCATTAAGCCTCTTCGGGGGTGTTTGTCTCTTTCTAATTAAAAATATCTTAATATTAGGTTTAAGGAATCATAGTGTAATAATGGTGTAACGTGCCCTGGTTTAAATATTAAAACTTATTGCGGGATGCTTGGCCAGTGTTACAAGTACCTCATGTTTAGCTCTTAAGTCGAAGTTTGGAGCCAGGACTGTACATTGGATTCTGCGGAAACTATCTAAAACTTACTTCAATTACGTACAAGATAAAATTATTTACAAGGCCGCTTCCTAGTGTGAACTGGAGCTTATAAACTCTACTGGTTTATGGTTGTTAACTAGTTTTAATTTTGTACACTCTGTATGCACAAGGATTTTGTTGTAATTAGCTCAATTAACACTCCTGATTTTAATTAAGTTGTAGCTCGTAAGCTAAGTGCACTTTTCTACTTCTTTTAGAGTTAGGTGTACACCTTCTCACAATGTTACTTATATTTGTTTTTAATTTTGAAGCACTGCAAATGTACTTTGTTTAATTTAGACTATTAGCAATTAATTTTAAACTCGGGACAATTTTCGTGCATATTATTGTGATCTGTATTTCTCTTTGATTTTTATTTATTTGTATTTTGTAAGTATTTACATGAACTGTGGTTATATTACCTTTGTAATATAATCCTCTATTAATTGTTTGTATAATTTTACCTTCAATAATAAGACTTTATGACAGAAAAATCATTTATTAAACATAATAAAGCAATTTCTACAATGTTCGAATTCTGTTCTGGTATGAACCAAATTAAGTTAGAAGACGGCCGTTTCTCTTTTAACAACTAAACATAGATCTCGTGAAAATGCACTATTTAATGCTGATTTTAACAATCGATATTATTGATTCATCCCGCTAATCTACAAAATGGCGTTTGCTAGCGGAGATCGGATAATATTGTGTGTTAGCTTTGTTGTTTACGCGAGTGAAATTTGGAATAGGTAATTATCGTTTGGTGTTAAATTATTCATAATTAACCTGGGATTAATTAGCGGATAGTGGTCCGACATCCACCTAAGGGTTTCTGTTAGAACTTGGCGGAAGATGTTACGACGTAGAACAAGGATTATAAGTCCAAACGCGACGTCGCAAGACTCTGTTGTGCCAGCTGGCTCTTTCGGTGCCGGAGAGGGGTCGGGGTTAGCACAACAAAGGATAGCTTCCAAGAAAGAATAAGAAAAAGAATGGGCGCCAGTCTTGAAACACCAAACACCCCTATACAGTTGGACAACGAATCTTTTTATGATAGTGATACTTACCCACTTTATCAAACCGAGTCATCGATTCCTGAGGAGGAAGGCAATGCACTATTGAGAAAAATAATATTATTATATTTCAACAAGGTAATGACAAGATGAATCAAGAAAATGAAATAACTCCTACTAAAACCAACGAAGAACAGCGCAGAAGTAGATCCAAAAGGAAGGCACGAGAAAGTTGGAAGAAAACTGTGAGAAAAAAAAGAAATTCCGGTGTGTCTTACACCACAGTATCAATTAATAGTAAAACCTAATCGGTGAATTACCAGTACCATTTTTATGTCAAAATTATAAACGTAGACCTATAAATATTTATGGAAACTTTCACAGTTATTATTCATAATTAAAACAATTTTTTGGATAAACTGTGTAACTATAATAAAAATTAAACGTTTCGAAAGCTATTTGCCTTCTTTTTAAGTAGACCTATACATTTTTCAAAACCATTATTAATAACATTTATCAATATTCAAAGATCCCAGTTCACGTTTTATAAAACATAAAGGCTTTTTCTTAAGAAAATACATCAGCTTTCCCGTGAGAACATCAAATCCTATAAAAGTAAATGTTAACCACCGATCCCTTTCCTCCTGCAATTCCAAGGGGAAAACTTCCATTAACGGCAGTAGAGCCTCAAACATCACGCAAAGTAGTCGAATTTTTCCGTGTGTGGCTAGAATAATTCTGAGGAATTCATTCAGCTACCCTTCTTATATGGATGTGTATTGGAGGCCTAATAATTGAGAATTCGACCTTGTATCGCTAAAGGAGAATTTTTTTTTGGGATTAGCGTCGTTCACCTGTCTGATTCGCTCGTAGCGGCTAAAATTCGACGAGGTAGTGCGCAAGGTACAATAAAATCAGTAAACGAAGGCAGCATATTTTCTTCAAAGTCGCAAAGCACGGAGACCACGAGTAAATGACATTCTTCGATTTTTTTCAATTCGCTGAGTTCCTCCGGGGAATCCGGCAACCAACCACTTTGTTCATGCATATATGTCCGCTGGAAAAATTTAATTCCATTCAGTAACGGATAGACAATTTTATTTTGTGTCAAATTTAAGTAACGAACAAAAGAATGTTTAACTGAAATATTTACTTTAATTTGAAGCCATGACTAGACAGGTCCAGCTCTTGTTATTAATTTTAGAATAGTTATACGAATTACACAGGGGTCCCCTATAGTTTACACATTATTTTAGTTTATCGTCTTGTTTCTAGAAAAGATCTAACCTTCAAGATATTTATATAAGGTGGAGCCCAAAAATTACGACTTTTTTCCGATTTTTGACACATGCAAGCCGCTCCTGAATTTTAGCCTAATTAATTTCATCGTAAGGATAGAACCCCCCTTCTGCTACACTGCGGCGGCCGGAGCTGCCAGCTAATTCAGGGAAATCGGCATTTTAGACAGCCTTTTAGGGCACAACGAGCTTTCATGTCCGTTATAACATATAGTCGCAAATGTCACTCTACATTTTCTGATTAATCTAAATTGGTTACTTGTAATTCTTTTTGAACTATGAATTAATTGAGTTGACAAAGAGATTTTATAGTTCCAAATGTTATTCGACGAAAGTCTTTAAGAGGCCGGATAGAAAATTCTCGAAGACAGTTTTCTCATGCATTCTTCTTAACAAATGGTGGAATAAAATATTAGATGTGTAAAAATTTCTTTTTGGAAGCACTTGACATTTCCGAAGAAATGGTAAGAACAGCTTTACAAAAGATAAATAGAAATGTAGCTGGTACTCCTTCTCTTGATAAAAAAGGCACACATGTACCGGGCGTTAAACACGCCGATAGCGTTATCAAATTAGCTAACGACCACATTGAATCCTTTTCTAGAGTTCCAACCCACTGATGCCGAAAGGATACTAAAAAATATTATTTAGAATCGGTTCTAAATAAAGCAAAAATGTATACCTTATATAATAAATTTTGTTCCACCATGAATGTAAGATCTATTTCTAACACATACAAAGAGCTTTTAATTAAAAAATATTGAATTTTACATTCCTAGAAAGGATCAATGTTAGTAACGCCATTTCGAACAGCGGCCAATGATTAAAAAGCTGAGGGTGTTAGTTGAGTATTACATTTACATTCGTCTAAAGGTAGGTACTAATAAAGGGAAAAATCGATACTAACAAAGCTGCTGAGGATACCAGTTACATGTCAGCTAACTTCGATTTAGAGGCAGCCTATTTTATATAAGCGGAAGTTAGCCACATTTAATTTCATGGTTTATGACGTATCCTCGAAGGTAGGACTCTGCTTTATATGGCCAGAATATGAAGGTAACTGAGGTGCGAACAAAATTACAATCTGTCTGATAAAGTTTATCAAGGATCTGCCTAAAAAAAAACATCACATAGTATTACATTAAGACTGTTGTCCAGGGCAAAACAGAAATTCTACAGTGGCGTGCATGCTACAAGAGGCACTGGTACTACACCTAGTCTTAAAACCATTGACCTAAAATTGTTAGAACCTGGACACACCTATATGGAGTGCGACTCCATGCACGCCACTATAGAACGTGCTTCTCAGTTTTCCAAGATTTACTGGCCTAATAATTGGATAAACGTTGTTACTTTAGCGAAAAAAAAGAAACCGTATTCTGTAAATGTACTTAATCACAGCGACCTCCTAGATTATAAAGATTTTAAAGAGAGAGTTATGTCAAATACATACGAAACATTAGAAGGACAAGTTCTTAATTGGAGAGTTGTAGAATGGCTACGTTTTGAAAAAGAAAAGTCAAACCTGCTGCTGTTTAAGAATGAATACTGCAATGAGCCTTTTCAATTTGCTAATACCCCTCGAAAGGTAGAAAATTGTCTAAAGGTTCAAATCTTCAACCGAAAGCACTGTATGATGCTAAACTTCTTTTGACAAAACAAGTTTCAAAATCTTTAAGAAATGTGTATAGGAAAAGACGCAGTAATAAGTGCTGAATATCATAACTTTTATAAATCCTTGCCAATTGTAAATACAACAAACAAAAAAGCAACAGAAGATTCTGAAGATGAGATTTCTTTACAAGCCATGTAACAAAGGCTACCCAAAAGAAAGTTAGGAAAAAATTTCGGAGTGGAAAGTATAACGTTAGTTTCTTGTTTCTAAAATACTCATGTATTTTTTGTAGTGATTCAGAAATTAAAATATTTACTATATAACATGCGCCTTTATTTTGTGTTTTAAATAACTTAGGATAGGTTGGTAGGCGGGAGGTCATAAAGGCGTATCAACGATAATTACTACAATTTTTGTTTTTTAATAATTGGAACATTACTAACAAACCTTACTCGTTTTAATATTGTATATGATTAGTAACGTGAAATTTTAAAACGTTTTTATTACTTCCTGTAGAATTAGTAAATTTGCCTATACGCCTCTATGACATGGTGCCCTCGATATGAAGGTAAGCAACGTAAAATGAATGAATCTACAAATTATTTAACCAGAATTATGAATATACTAATGTACAGAATGAAACAATTGCAATGAAAATTATTATTATTACTTTTGGAATATTTGTGCACGAAAGCTAGTAGAAAAGATTTATGTAAGATTATAAACATTTGAAATTAGTATAGTATTTGTTTAGCTAATTGTAAGTTAACACATCATCCTTTTGAATTTTTTTATATTAGCTATAGTTATATGTGTTTATTTACCTATGTCGTATATGCCTTCCATATTACAAGGTAAGTTAAGATATATTTTCATAAAATTACATTATTTTATACTTGCTCTCATTTTATATTCTTTGAACTAAGTTATTTTATAGCTAATGTTTTATAAATATTGTCGAACGACTTGTTTAATTATAAAAGTTATCTGATTACTATGTACATATTTCAGAAATAACTCTGCTAAATAAAGGTTATTATATTATTATTAATATTATTATTATTATTATTCGCGCAACATACATAGAGTCCCTGGAAGTCCACTTGTGAGCTGAAATTCTCCAGTTTTGGTACTAATAACATACTTACCAGATGCTAATTACGTCATCGAAGTAAGTGGCGCTTAAATATTGATCATTATCTATACCGTTGACGGGAACTTTATATATATATATATATATAAAGTTCCCGTCAACGGTATAGATAATGAT
>JAHWXV010015817.1:0-12980 GCA_024586415.1 Phrixothrix hirtus | reverse complement strand
AAAATTACTTTCTTTAAACGCGCACTGTAAACAAACTACTCTGTCAATTTCTAAGCCGCCACGGATTTTACAATACAAAATGTCTAATTTTACGAATATGTCAATAACTTATTACGCTAGCGACATCTAGTGGTCATTTGTAATAATATAAAAGGCAACCCTTGTATATGACTTAATGTGTATGCAAAATTTCAGCTGTCTATATCAATAAACAAACGAGTTATCGATATTTGATCAGAAACAGACCTTAATTTTCCATAATGCACCGCACAGAGAAGTGTTCTAAAAAATGTGTCCAAAAATAGAAAAAATAAACTTTGTTGAATGCTAGAATAACTTATGTTACGTGGCATAACATCCATTTCAGTAACGCCCCGCCCTTTCTTTAGCCACGCAATCAGTTGTAATCCAGCACACTTGTAAGTTATCACATTTAGGCGATCGAAAATGCATTTCGGGGCGTACGTTTGGTATCCGTACATTCCTGTATGTCTGAAGCATTTTCATTTGGTTTTTTCTATCGCTTTTAGTCTTGTCTTGTGTAAACAGAGATTAATGACCCGGAGGCAGTTAAGTTTTACCTTCCGTTCGTAACGGAGTGTCCTACACAGTTCTTTGCTTTTCAGCAAAAGGTAAGCATTATTCGATTTCCAGTTTTTCGCCCGCGCATTTACTGAGGTAAATGTACTAGAAAGTCGTAAGCACAGCTAACCAGTACGAAACTAACGTATAGATATTCTCTAATGCATCCTTAAACTGATATAACTTACCGGTTCTGGCTCCGTTTGGGCCATTAAGAGCATTTTCATATTTTCATAGAAAATGTGTCCTCTCAATAGAAGAACGGTTTTTAAAGTTTGGCAGTATAAACACCAAGACCTAGCAAGTAACCAGTTATATAAATCACAATTTCGGGCTGCATGATTGCTCGGACAACGTACGAAACTCCGTACAGACTGAGCTTAGCTGTTTATGCTCGAGAATGCATGCGCACTGGTACGGCTTAGTAAGCCATTTCATGACAGTAGCGCAGCAGTGAAAAGGCATAAAACCAGAGAATTACCAGAAGAGAGCTGCTGAAAAGAAGATGCGGCGAATATAATGGAAGAACTCTTCTTAGCATTGTCTCAGAGAGATATACGAAGTCTGGCTATTAAATAACGGGACTGACGCTGTAAAACATTTTATTTTGATTTCATACATTTTTACTTATTATCACCTTCAATATACCCCCTCCTCTATCCCTACAACGCTCCATGCGAATCTTCCATTGTTCGAAGCAGTGCTGGAAGTCTTCCTCTGTTAGCTCCTTCAGGACGCGTGCCGCTTTCCCTTTCACAGCTTCAACGGAGTCAAATCTTGTTCCCTTTAAGACAGATTTCACCTTAGGAAACAGATAGAAGTCGCACGGCTCAAGATCTGGCGAATAATGCTAGAAACCTCTTGACAGACAATGCGGAATGAGCCGGCGCGTTGTCTTGGTGGAGAACCCATGACTTGTCCTTCCACAATTCGGGTCGTTTTTTCCTTATTCTTTTACGGAGTTCAGCAAGAACGTGAAGGTAGTAATGTTGATTAATAGTTTAACCTTCCGGAACTCAGTGAAGGTACACAATCCCATGAATATCGAAAAAAATAATCATCATTGCTTTAAATTTTGATTTGCTCATTCGAGCTTTTTTGGCTCTTGGTGAAGAGGGGCTCTTCCAGTGCATGGATTGGCGCTTTGTTTCAGGATTATAAGTAAAAGAAATCACGATTCGTCACAATAAGTTTGGCTCATTTTCAATGGCATTTTTTGCGATGTTCTTGTTGTTCACACCTAAGAATTTTAGGCACCATTTTGGCACACACTTTTGTCATGTTAAAATTGTTATGTAAAATTTGCCGTACGGATTCTTTATCAATTCGTATAGTTTCAGCAATCTCACGAATACTTAACCGATGGTCAGATCGAATCAGATTACCGATTTTTTCGATATTGTCTTCCGTTTTTGACGTGGAAGAGCGACCCGGGCGTGAATCATCTTGAACGTCTTCTCAGACATCTTGAAAACGCTTAAACCACTCAAAAACACGTGCGCGCGATAAATATTCATTGCCATAAACTTTCAATAAATTATATGTTTCAGTAGCAGTTTTTCCAAGTTTCATGTGAAATTTTACAACAATTCGTTGCTCTACTATTACACTTAACATTTTTCCGGTGAAACAAAAAAACAACTCTAATGCGAATGAAGGCTACGGCTATACTGATTTTTTTACAGAAGCGAGAGGCACTGCATTCGAAAGAGAAGGCTTCACGATCACAGCTGTGGCTTGCTGGCGTTTGGCGCATGCGCGCTTCTTCTGTAGCAGCGTCAGTCTCGTTATTTAATAGCCACATCTCGTATAGCTGAAGGAGAGAGAAGCATCTCTCCTGCAGGCGAAACATATGGACGTAAACTTAACTGTCAATCAATACATAATGTTTGATTGCAAAATCAACTCAACAAAAAAGGAGACCAATATTTTAGGCGAAAATTAAATTACAAAATTTATGAGATCCTACAGCCATCCGTCTCTGCCAAAGGGATGTTCTGGAAACCTTAGCCGGCGATGGATACACATACACACTACTTTCAAAATGGGGTTGCGAGGGGAACCAAAGCCAGTATAATCAAATTTGATTCCCGATCATAAAAGAATTCCTTGGCAAAATCCCAGATCGTCATCCACCCGTTATGACAGACCTATCAAACTTAGATTTAGCAAGGAGACTGGGCAGTTATTTCAGAAGAAGTTGAAATCATCCATAAACTGACATTGAGTTTAGAAGAAATAACAATTCAGCTGAATGAAAACAAGAGTATTAAAGGAGAAAACAGCTTACATCTCACTATGGTAGACGAAAGTCAAGTTTATGCAGAGTTGCTACATTTGTTGTCCCCTTTCAAAAGAAATGAACAATGTCAGTGTCACACTTGCATTTGGCATGTCTGCGTCCATATGCCTTTTCGAATGGTCTCTGCACATTGCGTACAGGATGGATGTGAAAAAGTAGGCGGTGAGAAGCGATAAGGATAGAAAAGTTGTCGAGAGAAAAGGAGAAATTGAACGTGGACATGCCGAAACGTTTTGGTGGCAACTGCAACGACAGTAATGCAGCACGGCGATTTTTTCCGATGTGTCCACGAGTGCAAAAATCATGGAATAAATGAAGAACTGGTTTGTTCCTTTAGAGTGATTTTACAAAGTCATTGCATATACTGTGCATATACTATGGACAAAGAGGCATTTTCAAGACATATTACAAGCACCAAAGGGCTATACTTACCACATTATAAGTGATACTATATGCTAGGGATTTATATAAAACCTTGGTGCGTTTAGGAGAGTTGATAAGTTTCTGTGTTTTGCTGATTGGTCAACTCTCAGAGGATACCCAGGAGGTACGAAACAAGGACAGCCGCAACTTTAGAAACAGCTTTACAAAGAAGTCTTTAAGAAAAAATATATACACAGGCTTCTGATATAGTCCGATCCGTATATTAAAGCTTGCGGAAGTCTCATAAACCGAACTCTCCCATTTTTCCTCCAGATATTTCAAAACTTTTGACTGACGCAGTCAACATGGACACTTGTAAGTGTGGAGATGTTGTAGACAGTTGTAACGTAAATTTTCCAGTAAAAGTCACATTTCAATGTAAGTATTTGTTGTGGTCCACTTTCCATTATTGAATTGCGATTTATGTTTTATGAACAAGACATGTTCAATTAATGTGGTTTATAAGTACTGTAGAAGACGCAACATAGAAATTATTTCGTTAAACCGTTTTACTGCGTTTCATTATGTTCGATAAATGAATTTTTTAGAAATCTGCGAATATGTGTTTTCATTTTCCAAAAAGGCAGTTTTTCAAATTTCAGCAACCACTCAATCATACTATATACTGTAACGTAAAATTTTCCTATCACCGTATAACTTTCACAAGTGACATTTTATACATAGATGAATTTGCGTACCAAATTTTGTACCAATGTGCGCGATAGACATGGAGAAATGAATTTTGATCGCCTAGATGAGGTAATTTACGTATTGTGCGTTGCCCAAATCGTCACTGATTTTAGATGTATAGTTAATGTGGTTATATTTTCTTGCATGTAAAATTAACATTCAGAAAGTGGTGCTTTTTAAGTATATGATTCTTGTGTATCGTAAAAATGTTCCTATTTCTGCAAGAGTTTTCAAAACAAAATATACGTATGTAGAAAATTACTCTGTCGACCTTTTACACAATAACTGAATAAAAAAATGGATGAAAAGATTACAGAAACCGCCAAGTAGTAAGTGAACATGGTTCATTTAAACTTACCTTGAAATAATTCAAGTTTCATTTCAAGCAAAAATGAATAGCTAGCAATACCACAGAAGAACATTTTTTAAGCTTACATTTCGATAAAACTTCACATTTGTAATTCAAAAATACTTGAGATAAGTGGACCTTTGCAGCCCAGATGAGTCAGCGTGTTGCGGGAAACAGTAATCCAGCTAAAGTTATGAAATATATAACTTTTACACGGACTACAAAGTATAGAAAAATTCCCATTTTTGCCCCAAAAAATACCGCCACGTGGCGCACATCATCACAAGCGTTAACAATTTTTGTGAGATTGATAAGAAGAAAACAATTCATTCTAAACTGTTCATTATTTCTATAAGAACATTTACTGAAAACAATGGATGAGTGGAAGTGGAAGTGGAAGTGGAAATCAATCTTTAGGATCACCTAGGTCACATCTTCACATTTGTGTAAATATTTGAAGGAAGTACTATACAGTAAAACTGAAATAGGAAAAAATAATTTGTAACTATTACCAAAATGGGGTTGTGATGGTTCACAACCACAACAATTTAAACAAACATTCCAAAACGTAAATAGTGACCCAAATATGTTTCTAAGTACATTTTTTGCTTTCTATATGGTACACAAAATTGGTGACTATAATATATCGTAGACCAATATACGTTCGTTTTATCTATGAAGCAAGCGATATCACAACTAAAGAAATTAGATACATTAAAAATCAAGCAAAAATCTAAGGAAGACTAAGATATAGACATCCATAACTAGTGGTAGTCTACCTCATATAAACCATACATTGGTACCCACTAGAAGTTAAGAGTTTCAGAAACATGCAAAGCTTATTTAAATAAGACAAAATGTGGAAAAGTTTTGATGTCTTGGAATTTGGACTATCAATCTTAAAAGATTCACTTTTTGAATTGCCTTTGCATGTCTCATATAAAATTCCTATTCGGAATAGGCAATCAAAAACAAGCGAAGGCAAAAAACGCCTTTAAAGAAGAATTGGCCATTGAATATTTCCAAATCACGATTGGGAACACCCCAAGTGAACTTTTTACCGATCCTGATAACGTTTCGGGGTCGACATAAATCTTATAAAAAGATTCAAAATTATTTCGGGGACTTTATCGAGTGGATTCAAAATTAACGTGGAAAACAGTACGAACTATACAGTATATCATTTGCACTGAATGTTACCTAGGAGACATTCGGAGGCAACGTTTTATCCCTTCGGTATCGTATAAGTCGGCGTTATTGTTTTAAAATCAGATTTTCACAGAAGAACGTGTATAATATGCATTTTAAAACTACAGATTAAGTCAAGTCGCTGGTGTTTGTCAAGGATTATTTTATGTTATTTGCTAATTAATAAGGTTAAAACTATTTACAAACTTTTGTATCGATGTGTTGTCTACCTATAATTCCTATCATCTAATTTATGTCAGTACTCTATACAATTATTAATTAATTAGATTCTTTTATTTCGTTGTGTACAATTGTTGGTACCAACTCGATAAATGAACATTCATGTTTGTCTGCTTACAGTTCATTGGTTGATTTATTTTAAAAATATAATTGTTTTATTAATTATAAATATTTTAATGTGTTACCACAGTACGTAACAATACATTTACATCAGACCTGTCTTAAAAGAGTGACAAATCCACGATAAATTTTTGCGAGACAGCATGCTGTCAAATGGATGTCTTCGAAATACGCTACTGACACGGATATTCTCTAAAGACAGAAAAGGTTGGGCAGGAGTTTCCTACATAGTTCACCTAGCGGAGTCTTCAAAAAATCTCACGGGTGATGGGAATGCACATTGGGAAGGCGCCCTTTAATGTAAATACGTTCTGAAAGTGCAGTCATTACATATACACTTGGTTTCTGCATTACCGTGATTTTAGTAATACACGCGGGGGTAGGTAAAATCAAGAGGTAAAATTCTTTTTAAAAAATTCCTTGCCATTTCGAAAAAAATGTCGTTAACGAAATGTTAAAGACCAATAACACAAGACCTGATCGGGTAGTTTTATCGAATGAACTATAAATACATGACGCAGCTGTTAGTTATTCTAAAATGCAACGTGTACTACATGCATAAAACGGGGATCTTCATTTCATTAAAGGTCGCATTCGTTTATACACGTTTTCTGCCTTTGCGTCTTATCAATCACTGATAGTTTCAATTTTTCGTTACCGAAATGAATTAATTTTCAGTTTTATGTTCATTAATCTAATTTTATTTAAGTTTTTTTTCATTTAAGTTGAACATCGCGTGTGTGTAAATAATACATAGATTAGCTAATACCAAAATGACAGGTGTTACTGTAAATTACGGCGAAAAAGTAAGTGTTTCCTTATATTTTAAGAATTTTAAAAAAGGAAATATCAAAATTATATTACTTATAATTATATTTAAAATTAATTGATAAATTTTTGCCTACAAACGAATAAAACTGTAGCTCATTAATATAAATGACCTATTTTAGAATAGCTTAATGCACACATGAAGTAAACATATTCTTACAGTTCTCAAAAGTCGACATTTTCAATTTTTTCCAAAAAGTGTTCTATTTTATGGGATTTTGTGGTTAATGGATGTGGTTAAGCTTCCACAGTACTGTGTTAAAGTTTGTCGGTGGATTTCAAAATTACCCTGTATGTAAGAGGTGTGCTAAACAAAATCAACTGCCTTTCTCTAGAACAGAAATTACTCAAAAATGGCAACCATTGTATACCAACTAAGTAAACGGTTAGTTTTTAATTAATTATGTCGGTGGTTTTAATCGTGTAAAATATATACATCATAGGTCTTCACGTTTCGCGTTCGCAGTTTTGATTCTTATCGGGTTTAAATTTTTTGTGTACATTAGAAAATTTTCTTCAATTTATAATTTTAGTGCTAACTTAAATTACATTTGATATGTATTTTATTAACTTAATTAATGCATTTACATATAACAATTATTTAAATATACAGGATGTTCTGAAGATTTGTAGCAACGATTAGACAATTATTAGGGGGTCTTTTAATTACAGTTAATTTTTCTAATTATAAATTTTAGTTAATTTAAATAAAAGAAATCGTTACAGTGCAACATTCGCCTTTGGCCAACTCAGAAAGGGCAACTGAGGCAAGAAACAAGCATTATCGCCTAATAGCCCAAAATTTTCTAGGAAGTTCTGAGAAGAGCGTAATAAAGATTTATTGAGCATTTTTGAGCAGTAATAAATCAAGGTGCGAGTTTTTTCGACTATGGCATTATAACTCTTATTCCCAGAGACAATGGACGTACCTCCTAAGCAGGTGAGCAACGAAGAGAAAGAAGAAGCAGATAATAGAGGATCTGATTCTGATAATATTTAATTTTGGCAACCCCTCTTGTATTATTGATGGAAAATATACTAAATCATGACTCCAATCGATTTTGTATTGTTTATAAACTCAACAAAACCCATTAAAAGTTGTTTTGGCCAAATTTTAAGGTGAGCTAATTCTATAGGCGCCGGTGTCGTCAAGAATATTATATAAATTAACTTGTAAGTGAAATAGTTAGCTCTAAGTGATTAAATATTTGCGTAATACGCCCAATAACACCTTCAGCATTATTCCAACATAAATATAAAAGTTACACAAGATAAGGAATAAATTTGAACACAATTAAAAGCAATCTTTAAGATTGGAACACATCAGCATATTTTCTAATACTTCGGTGGCGCATATAACGAAAACATGAAAGTAAAATGAAATGATGAGAAGTGCAAAATTTATGCAAGACCAAAACAAAAAGGTTCAATGATATGGAAGTCACTCACCAAGTGAATACAGGGTGTTTCAGATAATATGTCATTCCTTTTTAGGGATGAAATGAGTCTCTATAGACTCCCCAATAAACGTAAAATTAAAAGCAATACGAATACTAAAAATTTCTTTCTTTTCATAATGACTACTATGCACATGGTTTCAAATATACAAATATAATCGTGTTTCTTACTAAATAAACATTTCTCTAGTAGAGCAGAATTGTACGTGTTTATTTTAACTTTCGAAGCAGACGCATAAAAACAAGACTGTAAAATGATACACCTTTGTAAATATCGGTGACCCATATTTTGATAAACAAAATTATGCCAATTTACGTCAATTACTGGATGCGTTTCATTGTCTAACCAGTGTTTTAACAATAAAAACTAAATCGCAAATTGTGCACATCTACACCGTATTTAACTGATTGTTGCCTTTATGTTAATAAAATTGGGCACAGGTCTGTAGTAATGAAGTATTTACAGAGGTATGATTCAATTAATATGGATTTAAAAACCGTCAAATGAAAAATTAGATTAAGAGAAATAAATCTGTAAGTGAAGTAACATACTTTTAATATTTTTAATTATTTGTAGTTTCGAAGGCAGTTTCACAAAAATAATACTAAAGGAGTTTGTAATTATGAAGCTGAAATTTTTAAGACTATCTAATTGGCCATTTAGCTTTTAAAATAGCGTATAAAACAATGTTTGATTATTCTAAGTCGAATTGGGCAAATTATTCTGCCATTCCTCTGAATACTGTTATAAAACCAACTAGGAAAATCTAAAACATGTCAAAGTGTTTAAAGTATTTTCATTTTAAGCGTAGGATGATGTTACGCGATTTCAAAAATGAAAATCTACTTCTAGGTGTGAAATTAAAAAATGTCAATAAATAATTGCTTAAGCTGTTTTTACATTTAAACACATTTTTTTAGAACGATGTATGACTAAACTCTATTTTTATTATCAGTTATTCATAAATAACTTTTTCAAAATTGTTAAAAAAAGTTGTATACATTATTTCTAAATTCTTTCAATTCTGTAAAAGGGAAATCCCCTTATCCCGTTATTTATTGTAGTAAACAAATCGCAATGTGCCTGCTACCGCTGTAAAAGTGTATGTTATTGTAAAATGATACTTTTAAGTAGGTTAGTTATAATTTTATGAATGATTTAACAGTTTTAGTCTGAATGCAACCATAGGCGGCTCGTTATACATAATTAGAAAAAAAGGACTTTCTTGTATTCGAATTTTTTTGAACTTTTACGTTTATTGGGATGTCTGTAGGGTCTACTTACAGCCCTTAAAAGGAATGGCATATTATCTGAAACACCCTGTATAAAACTTTTTAATGGAAAAATTAATCGAAACCCCGAATTATAAAAGTAAATATGGTAAGCTGGCATATGTCCAAAATTTAGTTGAATTTTGACAGTTCACTGTCGAGAAAACTATATGGCTAGAGTTTTAGTGTCATGCCCATAAAACCAACTTGGTTATGGAAGATATGAGCCACATTAGTATAGTGGTTAACGTTACGACTAGTAATCGAGAGGTCTTGGATTTAATCTCTGCGGTCGTTGCTCCGATTCGGATTTGGAATAATTTTCAAAGACAGATGCTCAGATAGAATTTTCACTAATTTCTAATATGTCCTTCCAAAAAAATCCTGTCCCCACATCCCATTTTTTATTAGAGATGGATCTTAGTTATCCCTACAGCAGCATAATCAAAATAACATCGCTATTCCTTGCCGAAGCAGGTATCTTCAAACAAGAAAACCAACAGTTGCGTGGTGTAGCTCAAAAGCCACCAAACTACCCCAACAAAGTGTATTGATTTAGGAAAACGTCAAATTAAGATGCGTGAAATAAAATTTAAATAAAAATTACTAGCAGAGCTATCTATCTAATTGCATTAGGAGAATATTTAATATAAATAAAATAAAGAAGAAAATTTCTCCGCGAATTTTAAAATTAATTCAGTACAAATGAAAAGCCAAGTAAGTGACATCGGAGCAAAATAAAATGAACAATTCTAAGCCTTCTCACCAAAGATTTTTAATAAGCTAACTTAATAGGTAAAAATATAAAAGTTTGCATTTTCAATCAGCGTAATTTTAAAATTCGCGTCGTTTAGGAGGAATCTTCTTCTTTATTTTATTTATATTAAATAGCCTCCTAATATAAACGAATAGATGGCTCTGCCAGTAATTTTCGTAAACACCTACACAGTTGTGTGTTTAAAATGAGCTTGAATTTTCAACTAGTGTGTCCAGCCACCTCACACTGACGAGCCCCACACAGGGCGAAATAATTGGTCTGTGGGTGCTGTGACACGCTGATTGAAAATGCAAACTTTTATATTTTTAACTATTAAGTTAGTTTGTTAAAAATCTTTGGTAAGAAGCCTTAGAATTGTTCATTTTATTTTGCTCCGATGACAGTTACTTGGCTTTTCACTTGTGCCGAATTAATTTTAAAATTCGCACCGTTTAGGAGGAACCTTCTTCTTTATTTTATTTGTAATAAAACTTGTTTACGAAGCCAAACGAAAAACAAAAACAGGAAAAAGCTATCTTAAACATCAAATAAATCTAAAGAAATCAAGAACGAAAATATTTTACCCAAAACAAGAATTCCAACTTTAAGTTGGAAAACAAAGTGGCTAAAACGTTCTTTAAATAAATTTAAATGTAAAAAACCCTAAAAGAAGTGGAAATGGCCAAGACATTAATAAAATATGTACGTCGAAAATAATGGCAAGAGAATCCAAAGCTAAGCCAAAATTAATTTGAAGCAAAACTTCCAACTCAATCAATCAGGAATCTTTAGTACGGGTATTTACCAACACAAGCGAATTCGTCAGTAACCGCACTAAAAGAAGTTTTGTAGCTTTTTTTTGAAAATTCGGAAGCGTATTTGACCACTTCTTGCAAATGTTTGTGTCTTCTCCATGCCAAATAGGCTAGTATTAATTTTAAAGTAACACATTTCATTTTCAGGTCATACCATATCTCACTTCTATAATTCCAACGAAATTCAAATCTTTACGTTTTTGTTGGATGTACTTTTAGATCCCCAATTTATTTATGCTGAAGCTACTGTTTCTAGTTGCAAATTTCACACTGAAAAATCTTTGGCCAAAAATAAATTGGAGAAAATGTTGATTACATAATAAAACGTCGGTTTTTAATTAAAAACATTTTATAAAAAGTGATTGGCATTTTAATGTTGTTTTTAATTTTGTATTTGGACTTTGATCTGCTTTGACAAATAAAAATATAAATAACTTTTTTACCGCTATCAACATTTAGCGACGAAACAATTTAACGTGGAGAAGGTATTGTTACCATATAGAAATGAGATAGAGTATAAGGTAAACGACACGATCAAAGCAGTGTGGCTTTTGTTTAAATGATTACAGTTTAGTTTATTTTATTTGTGAAATGTCTGTTTAGGTTGTTAATTCTATGATCAAAAATCTTTAATTGATAATTTTTCACATTTGTAAATTTTATAGTTAGATCAATTAACGGCTGAGAAACGAGATATGGAAATGCGTGTGTTATTTGTTGCGCCGCTTATCGACGTGCGGAAACTTTCTGTGTCCATTAGAAAAAATGAAACTATCGAATTTTCTACATCATCCAGAACAAGGAAACATTTGAATATGTGAGTAAGCACTGATATAGACAGACACGGAAAACCTGGTGTTCCTAAGCTGGCACAGCCGTTTTATTATGTGCTCGCCTCTGATGACGTTTTCGACGTTTTTATTGCGCCTGGGAATAAATAAAAGGTATAGACATCAAAATGTTGGGTTCGAGCAAACAGAACCCACTCTGCCGCAACCTCTCGATATACCAATTAATTCGTTTTATTTTTACTGTTTTCATGTCATCGAGTACATCAAAACATTTTGTACCAAATTGAAGTTTGCATTTTGTCCTTACTGGAAGTGATGCCATATTTTAATATATCGACAGTGCCTAGCGGATGACGCAGAACGGTCATCGCTTGGACTCGCGGATGCTGTTATGAAGCTGCGCGTAGAAATATTTAATTAGTTTTAATTTTATAATTTTGAGTTAAAAATGTTTGCAGGGAATAGTTTATTTTTGAGATTTGACTTATACTGTTGGTGAGTTGGTCCAGGAGTCCTACTGGATGGTAAATACCTTACGTAGCACTGCCACGGATTCTAGCTCAGTAGCGAAGCGGTAGAGTATGGTGTAACTGATTTTGGTAAAAAGTTGCCAAAAAAATACTTCTCGGTGTGTCCCCTCTTGGTTTGGATTAAGTCGAAGTCGGCTTGAGATAAAAACAAAGTAAAGTAAAGAACAAATAGGGCACCAATCGTTCACTTTAAAAGTCACAAGAAACACCCGAACGACAAGATGTCCGCTTATGATAAATTTATTTACAACAGGAACATAGCATCTGGAACAGCAGACCTAAGAAAACCTAAAGAAAAGTACATTTGGAAAAAAGGAGGTTCGGTGAAAGTACAACAAGATAACTTAAAACGTAATTAGGTATTTATTCAAATACCCAGAATACCCACAAATTGCATAATCTAATATCAACAAATAAAAAAAAATCAAAGTAAATAATGATAGCGAATTTATGGTCCTGGTTAGGGACGCATTGACAATCAAAAGGATATCTGACATGCTTTTTATAGATCAAAGCTAGCATGGAATTATTCGACGGTGCCTCGTATATAGCGAGTACAGTACAACATTAACTCAATTCTAAATAGTTTAGCATCAGCATATAAATTAGTTAGACTAGAACAATCTATCAAATGAC
>JAHWXV010015800.1:0-10234 GCA_024586415.1 Phrixothrix hirtus | reverse complement strand
ATCACAGTTGAGTTTGACATTTGATTGAAAGTAATATAATAATATTTACTGATAAGTTACACAAAGAATAATTGATTCGCTAATTGTTACCAAAACAGCACCGCAACAGCTGGAAGATTCGGAAAGTAATCGGAAAGACACGAATATATAATAAAATAGGTAGCAGGATAAGCCCCAATGGAATGGTTGACCAGCATTGGTTTCATTCGAATGTAGCCAGTACTGTAATGTTGCAAAAATCAATTTCCTAAATATATAAAAAGTTACAACAATTAGGAACGCACAAAGACGACGAGTAATTAAGCTTGACCGAGTCATTTTTACAAAAAAAAATAAATTAACAAGAAATGTGAAGCAGCTTCCGTTAAAGTTACGCAAGTCCTTAGACTTAATACAAGTTAATGTTTAAAATTTAATTTCTACAATTAATGAAAGCAACTTGTGCACAAAGAGATAACAATAAGATAATAAAAAATGGTTGTAATTTCTAAGCCAAATAAAATATTAATGAACGAAAGGTAAAATCCCAATTTTTAAAATAACCCCTTTTTGAAAAATTTCTAAAATTATAGCCGATTTCTGACAATTGTCGGGAGATACTTGAGAGCAACTTCTAGTCACAGTAACATTTGCTCTGATTACAATTTGATAAGTCAGTCGAAGATATAAACGTAAGTGGACATTATCCTTGCAAGCTAATGTTTTCAAAAATAATTCCTACAATTAAAATAAAAGAGAATCGTAGAAACCCGATAGTTCTATGAGCTTATCAATTCAGATTAAAAAAGGTACGCCATGTAGGCAATCGTAGAAACAGTTAATGAGCTAACATATACTTGAATATTTTTGCGAGCTATAAGCCCTTAATTCACAAATTAACAGTCGTAGTATATACGACAATTTAATTTAAATAATAATGAAGTTTGACTTAACAAATTGGAAGCAAATAAAGAAAAGAAAAATAAACGATCTTACTAGTTGTCTCACAGCATGTCGGTGCGACACCCCACCCAAAAAATCAGCAGGCTGGTATATAATTAATTTAGAAACGACCCTTCAATACAAAAAAAATTAGTAATAACAAAACATACAAGCCAAGGTTTGCTTCAGCAACGAGTAATTCTTAAGAGAATAACAAGATCAATTCGGTAATGATAAGGTAATCTTTTAATCTTTTAATCTCTGCGCTTCTCGGCCCCCGCTATCCATGCTATCGGTAACAATCGGTTCGAAGCAGACATTCTATTTAACTACTCAATACACTTTACATGAATTAAAGGAATGAAAACTAAATTTTGACGTTATTACCTAAAATAAAATAGTAATGGTTTTAGAAATATAAATTCAGCGTTGCCACTATTAAATTAAACTTAAAATTATAAATGAAAAATTTTAAAAGAGAAATTAATAAATTCCTAATTTTGTCCTTTGATATAATTCAACTAAATGTTACACACAGAGTGTTACAAGGTTTATAATTGCTTGTTCTTTTTGTAACATTTTTATTTGTAAATGTATATTAAATTTGAATGCTGATATGATCGGATAGATGATTAAGATGAAATGACTTGGAGTTAATAGCACTAGCATATGTATGGGCGAAGATAGTATCAAGGTAGGCCCCAGATCTTGTATTAAAATCTGCTGTTTGTTGTAAATCGAAGGATTAAAGAATATACAAAGATATATGGATCTATATAATCATTTCCTGTAAAGTGAACACTAAAATCTCTGGTTATAATTATATTCAATGATAAATCCAGTGGTTTAAGAATTCTATAGAGCATAGGGTATCTGAAAAGATTTCAATTAGGATCTATAGACTGTAAGCACTTGAGTTCTGAAAGCATTTAGAAAGATCTCAGCAGTTTCACACGTTTGATCTTCAGAATATTTTGAAGTGTTTAAGTTATGGATTTATAGGTTTCTTTTTGAATATATTCTTACACCAACGTGTACTTTCATGGACCAACTACAACAACAAGCAGCTAGACAGTCTTCATAATATGGGGTGTCCTAATAAGAACGTTGGATTTAATAAGGAAAACAAATATTGTATTTTCATGAAATATCATATTTTTATATTACTACAAAAGGATATATGTTCCCGTTTAAGTTTGAAAAATAATATCTGGCAAATGCCCTCCATGACTTGCTCTACATGTAGTTACTCTATCAATGAAATTCATGATGAAATTTACGCAAACTGGCTCGTACACTTGGCAAATGACACGCCGTACTTCATTCTGTAGTTCTGACATGGTTCGTGGATTGTATTCATAAACATGCGATTTCAGAAATCCCCATAGTAAGAAGTCTCATGGAGTTAGATCGCATGACCGCGCTGGCCAACTCTGGTCCGCCTTTCTCGATAGAACTCGGCCTGGAAATTTCTCGTGTAGCAAGGCAATCGTCTGATGGGCGGTGTGGCAGGTAACGCCATCCTTCTGGAACCATACGCCTTCGATAGCAATACCATTCTAATAAGGCTATAAACAGTTTTCAATCATAGTACGGTAATGTTCTCCATTGACTGTTATGTAATTTCCATTGTCATCTTGGAAAAAGTATGGCCGGATTGTTCCACCTATCAAAAATCCACATCACACAGTAACTCGTTCAGAATGCATTCTTCTTTCACAGATTTCTCGGCGGTTTTGTGACGCCCAAATACGACAGTTTTGTTTGTTTATAAAGCTGTCTAAGTGAAAATGCGACTCGTCACTAAAGATGATTTTCTTTGAAAAATCTTTTACTGCAAGTTGACTTTCCAAAATCCATTCAGCGAATTGTCTCCGTTGGATATGATGGGTTGCTTTCAGTTGTTGTGCTAACTGTATTTTGTAGGATTTAATATGAAGATCTTTCACGAGAATTTACTGCAAGGAGCTTTTTGTAATGCCTAACTGTTGTGAACGGCGATGAATGTATCTTGTTGGACTTACGGCATCACTGTTCTGCGCAATAGCAATGTTCGCACCACATCGTCTGGAACGAGTGCACTCAGGTACTTTGATGTTTGCAGTCGAATCAGCTGCCCCAAATTTATTCATTCACCTACAAACTGTTGATTCATTAGATGCGTTGTTACGACCGAGGATCCTACGAAGCTTTCGCACAGTCTCTGCGAAATACTCTCCATATTTGTAATGCCTTTTAACAATCAAAACTCGTTGTTCCGTTGAAAAGCGCTACATAGCAATTAACTGGAGTAATCACAGATGACAGAACTTATAAAGACAATGCTGCCAACCTAACACTAAAACAATGGCGCGGAATTCAAATCTGGCGGTCTTGTTGGGACGCCCGTTATATATTGTAAGAATTCACCATTTCAGTATAAGAAAATTTACCATTACATTAAAATTTTAAACTACTGATGAATTAATAGTATATTATATACCCACGTACTGATATTTCATTAGTTTAAGGTGACGATTATTCTACTTGTTGCCGATGCCTTTTATATTTTTGTCGTTTATTGTACTAATGATTTAACAGGATAATGACTAACTTTAATTCTTCGTAAATTTTTGCAATAGAGTATTTGGTTTATATTATTGATATAATTATATAAAATTATCATTATTGTAAAATTAATAAGCATAGCTACATTTGCTTGGTGATTTGAACAGAATAATACACCAATTGTCACTCCATACTTTTGTAAAACTATACTACATACTAAGTTTCTGGTTAAAGTTATAACTAAGTACAAATTGTGGCAAATATCCATTAATTATGTTATAGTATATATAAATGCAACTTAAAAATTAGGTGAAGGATTAATAAGTTTACGACCACTTTAGTGTTTTTTTAAGCAAATTATTTTGAGGTAATTCTGCAATTGTACTTACTACATTTCTACATTTTTTGCATGTAGGCACACACTTTAAAATATTCCTTACTACATAGCCTGCTATATATGATAAAGCATAATTACTAAAAATAGAGGACTTTGTTTGAACAGGTGCATTAAATTTTACTATGTCCTGTTCAATGAAGTTTCGCAAATTAACCATTGCACCTGCGCTATTATATAACTCACAATTTGCACCGACAGAATGAGCAGATATAAGATTAGTGATTAAAAATGCTTTACTAGAATTAATGAATGATGAACAGGTAGGGTTGACATTTCTACATCCATGACCACGTATACACAAAAAGTAATTTTCGAGGGAATTTTGGTCTAATGATTGCGTCGAAAGAAATTTAGAGGGTTTATGTTTCAGAGTATTTCAGAGATACATTAATTTATTTATTGAAAGTACCCAATTTTTTAAAGATGGTGTAACAACTTTAGCCTGACAATTTGGTGAAGTAAAATACATGTAGTTTAGAACAGGCAAACAAGAATTCCAAAATTTCACATACTTCGATCTCATTGATACTGCACTTCTAAGTACTTTACAAGCAGATGACTTTACTGATAAGTCATTAACACTATCAATTTATTGATCCAAAAACATTAACAATTTTGATGTGTCGATTACTTGTGGATTTATTATACCTTCAGAGTTCGGGGGTAATTTAGCATTGCATTCTGCTACCATATTCAATGTAATAGCTACCGGGTTACTAAATACCTGTCTGCAATGTTTCACTTTGACTTTCCTGATTTTATTAGGATATATATGTTCATCGGTTAATTTATAACAAGCGCTAAATTGATCCTTAAATTTTTGAGACTCATGGAGTTCTACTACATATGACAGCTATATAACTTTATCCACTCCATCAATGGTGAAGTGTAAATCTTTGGTCAATAAACCGTTACAAATACCTTTCAGTAAAAAAGGAAAATTAAATAAATGAACAATTTATACACCATTAAGAAGTTAATCTTGACATCAGTTTCCTTGCTGAGATCTTATGCAAAATTAATTTGTATTTTTCATTAAAGAATGATAACAGCTTGATTAGTTGCTTCCTGATTACAAATAGTAGCGATTAAATTGAGACCCACACGTCTTACCTGTATAATTACATCATCTAATATGCGTTTTAATGCAGGAGTTGAAGTTGTGCATTCACAGAAAATAGAACAGGCAGGTTGTTTCCACTTTTCATAAATTCCACGCAACATAAAGATCAATGCATGACCTGCAAATAAGGTCTGCCTGAATGAACTACCATAATCTACAAACCCTTCAATAACATCTAATGTTTTATTGTATTGCAATCCAACATGATACTCCATCAAACATTAAAATTCAATATTTGTGCGTTCTATCATTGTCTATACAATCTGTTTTAAATCACTGAAAATATGATTATTAGTGCCTAAAGCATAGACTGTTTCATTTAATATACCTGACATTATTTTACGAGATGACAAAACTAAATATTTTTGACAAGTACCTGTAACCTCTACCACTATGCTTGTATACTGAATGAGCAAATATTTTATCATCAAAACTAAACCTTCTACCTTTAGGTTTATATTTTTGTGAAAGAAAATATTTCAAAGTGGTTTCATTAATATCCTTAGATAAGTTAGCACCAGTACTTTTTCGACGAAGTAATTGCAATTTTTTTTGCATATTCATCTGTTTATCCCTCATTCGAGCAGAAACCTTTTTTATTTTTGCAACCTGTCTGTGTAATAATTTTTCATTTGATGTCAAAACAACCTTGGTGGAAATTCATTTGCTCTTTGCATGCCTAACACTAAATAACAATAAACAAAATAGAAACCTTATGAACAAAGTACATTGCGCGTATACCTAGAATAAATTTCAAATAGACAATCACAGTAATACCTAGCCAATTATGCAGTATTATTCAATACCTATTTAATAGAGAAAAATTATGAAGATAGAATGCGATGAAATTTCGAGATAAACATGATTTCAAAACAGCTGAACAACTTACAAAATAGTATTTTACAACGTTTGTTGCTTTAAAACAGGCTTTACTTTTAATTTGTTAGTATCTACTGCAAAAATTAGAGTTAAGGAAAATATGGGCATCTGTGGCTATGTAATAACTAACTTACCAGAAATTGCCCCCGTTTTGTTGGGTATTGTTTCATTACTTGCTTTTGGAACGTTTCGTAACGTACTGAATTCTTCCATATTTTTCCATGATACTTATACCTGGAGTGTTTGCCTATGTAAAAAGTTTTATTAACAATATTGAATTATTTCAACTTATTGTATAATGTTTACTTTCTCTAACCTATATGAAATATAGGTACAAGAGAAAATATTGTTTTCGACCAAAAATTTCAATATAGAAATTTTAGTGGATCCTCTGAACATGAAAATCATGGTTTTGAAAATTGGTGTGTGTGTGCGTGTGTGTGTGTGTGTGCGTGCGTATGTGCGTGCGTGCGTGTGTGTGTGTGTGTATGTGTGTGTGTGTGTGTATTTGTGTGTGTGCGTGCGTGCGTGAGTGCGTGCGTGCGTACGTGCGTGCGTGCTCACGTGTGTGCGTGCGTGCTTGCGTGCGTGAGTGCGTGCGTGCGAGCATGCGTGCGTATGTGTGTGTGTGTACGTGCGTATGTACGTGCGTGCGTGTGTGTGTGTGTGTGTATGGTTGTGTGTATGTATGTGTGTGTGTGTGTGTGTGTCTTTGCGTGTGTCTGTGAACACGATAGCTCGAAAACCAAAAGTTCTATACTAACAAAATTTTATATTTGAATTTATATCCCGCGTCGCAGGCGACCGCGACAATTTCACTAAAATCGGAAAACTGGAAGTGCTACTTTACTCCTGTCATTTTTGGGTTTTTGCGATTTTTTCGAAATCGGCTCCAACGATTTTTTTAAATTTACTACATTTCTAAGAAATTTAATTGCCTTCGTATAATCGGAGCGTGTTTTCGTAAAATTTTCAGTAGGTCGAGTAACCTGAAGTACTTTTACGGTTATATCTGATTAAAATAACTATGAAATAAAAAATCTTGGCTACATAAAAATTTGTATTTAAGATCACAATCAGCTTAATATGCTAAATCAAGAATTTGGTTAAAATAGAATAACCGGAAGTACCATCTTATCCCTATCATTTTTAGAAATTTTTCGAATTTTTCGTTTTTAGATATTTTCTTGAAATCGGCTACAACGATTTTTTTAAAATTTATTGTGTTTCTTAACAAGTTAAGACCTTTGCGTATAATCTAGGTGGTTACTCAGAAAGTTTTCTGTGAATGGAGTAACCGGATGTAATTTCACTGTTAACTCTGAATACAATAACTGTGAAACTAAGAGTCCTAACTAAATGAAAATATATAATTGAGATCACAACCGCCCTTTTCTACAAAATCAAAAATTTCGTTAAAATCGAATAACCGGAAGTACCGCTTTATTTGTATCATTTTTAGATAATTTCCGAATTCTTCATTTTCGCGGTTTTCTTGAAATCGACACTAACATTTTTTTTAAAAATTAGTATATCTGTTAGCTACTTAATTGAGTTGTATTTTAAGCAAGGAGTTTCTCTAATACATTTTTAAAAATCTAGTAACCGGAAGTACTTGTAGTATTAGTTGTAAACAACGTTTCCCAAAAAGTAGTCGTTATATGAAAATAAAAAGCTATATTTGTTTTATGTTTTCTGTGCATGAAATGGAAAGAATTTAGTTAAAATGGAACGACCGGAAGTGCCATTTTATTCGTGCGACTTCAAAGTTTTTTGCGATTTTCGCGAAAACGATTTCAACAATTGTTTTGAACTTGCCATGGTGCTTGTGTCCTTCATATCCTTTTACGCAAACTTAAAAGTTTTTCTGAGAAAATGCGTTGGAGCGAGTTACTAGAGAAAATTTCTGCAGTTAAGCAGGATTTTACGTGTTCAGTAACTTGGATGGATTACCTTAGAATTATCATTCTCAAAATAAACGTAAATAATATTTTAATTATTTGTGAACATTTGCATATTTGTATACCTATGTACGTAAGAGAAAGTCGTGTGTTGTCTCACACCAAATTTTTACAATTAATGCCAAATTCTATAGTTACATATTCTTGTTTTGAGTCATGCTTTATTGCAATGTGTTGTGAAACTGTCCGTTAAATGCCACATGTTGATAGAATGGATTCATCCAATTTTGAGCAAGTTGTATATAATTACTGCCTAGCATGGTGATGATGAACACTTAATGTATCTTTCTGTAAAACCTTCATTTCAAGAGTTATAACATCATTGAATGAAGATAGAACAGATGCACGCAAATTAGCCAGTAATTCTAAACAATGAAGGTATGCAATTACTATAATGGCTAATTCCGTTATAAAGAAAGAAGGTTCTTCATAGATAAGTTAACTTTATATTCGTATAAATTATATAGAAATTAAGTTACTTTTAAATAAAGTAACACCACCCTTAGTGTAGGTTTTTATGGAATAGCGCTAACATTAAATGAACTAAACTTTCTTATATAAAATGATTTAAAACAGCCTACTAATAACAAATGTTATTAACTCATTGAAATTCGTTAATGGCCACTTACTCCGAAGTTTTTCAGGTTTTTGGATATTTTCGTTAAGGGGATCATAGAATCAATTAACTGTGTTCAATCTTCACAAAATTCTGCAATGCACAAAATACAAATAACTAATAGTCTTTGCCAGTAATCAAATGTAATATACCTGGTAAGTTTATTGTAGAAACAGCATACCATAATAACTTATCACCTTCTTGAAAAATGCATCTGGTACACAACATAACTACTTAACGTACGAGTATTTAAATTTCTTAATTTGTTATCATTCCTATAGGTTGAATCCAAATGTTTCCAATTATATTTTCAGAAGGAATCGAATATCTTTGACCTTCTCTAGTATTACTGCCAGGCACACATTTCCTTATCCTTATTTTATCCATATTTGGAAACAATTTCTCTGCAAAAATATTCCCATATGCAATTATTGCAGCAAAAGGAATAAGCTCTATAAAAGTGGTTTTAGTTAAGTATTCTAAAGTATCTAATAAGCTATACACATGCATGTATATATATATATGTAATAATCTACTTCATTTAGTCAAAAACATTGTTGATTACTTGAATTGGCAGTGTGAGCAATTTATAACAAATTACTACATTGCGTGTTAAAGTTACGCAATTACTAGGTTTTAGAATTTGTAGGTAACCAAACTGTTTTTCTGAGTTTATGTTCGAACAATGAATGCACTATATCGCTAAATCTTACCTAGAGGTAATTTGTTTATACTTTTCCTTTTAATATTTACTTTAAAATTGTGGGTCACACCAAAATTTTATTTACGGCATCTAATCATGCACTTGATAAGTAACAAGAATAATGAGTTCAATACATATATTAAATTCCAAATTTAAAATAAATATATATAAAAAATGCAAATAAAATTCTTCCATCTGCAATGGAAAATAAAACTTACTATAAATACCGTTATGTAAATAAATACAATGACTTGTTAGGATAGATCCTGCTAATGTTTATTTTGCTCAAATTTAAAAATTTTCATGGCTCCTGCTAAAAGGATCGAACTGCAGGTATAAAAATTATTTAAATTTAAGTTTTACAATATTTTTACATTAAATTAAATGTTGTTAAAATTTGCTAGAAAAAAAAGTTGTTAGTATTAAAACTTCAAAGATTGCCACTTACGCAGCAGGATTTAACTTAGATGTTAACATTTAATTGGTGGATAATATATATTCTTTCCGTTTATTTCCTTTAAAAACGGAATGGATTTTTATGACTTGATTTCCATGCTAATTTATGTTCGGGATGGTAACTCTTCAAGTTTTACTTCTTGTGAGATGCGCAAATTTTCTCGTAACTCCTGCTTTGAAAATTATATTGAATTTTATAAATTTCTTGACGATGAATCGGCACACTCTAATTTGCTGCCTGTTATCAATCAGAGGTATTATAATTTTCAAATACTTGGATAAGTTCTACGAACAGCGTTTTATTCGGAATTTACATTGTAAAAGTACCAGCATAACACTAAAATCGCGATTATAAAAACCGATACAGTTTTTCGCGAATTTGGATGTTATAATTTCATTACTAATTTAATTAGAAACTTAATATAAAGGAATTTAAGGAACCGCGGAGTGCGGGAAACATTGAATAATTAGAATAATAAATTATAGATATAAATGTTTGTAAACCAAGGAGTTTATTTAAATAAAAATTCGATAAACTACTAATAATGTATGTAGTTAAATAAGTTAAGATAATTGTATATATAATGAGATAAATATGAACCCGTTATAAATTTCAAATACCGAAGGACTG
>JAHWXV010015792.1:0-11241 GCA_024586415.1 Phrixothrix hirtus | reverse complement strand
ACGGTTTAAATAATACGTTTGCTGCATTGATAAAAATTAACGCACGCTATCCGATTAATTAGTATTAACAGACTCAGATTAATGCAGTAAACAATATAATCTAAAAGTAACTAAATATAATCAACAGGTGATACTAATAAAAAAGTTTTAAGAACGTGATTTTACAGTAAAGCATTTAAAAGCTAATATATACAGGGTGTTCATTTAAACATGTAATTCCCAAACTTGCCTTTATAGGCAACACACATTACTTTTCGGAAGTGACCAACATAATTAGCAGTTTCTAATGTAAGTTTAAAAAGGCAATTCAAACTCGTATCGTTAATACGTGGAATTCGCTGAAAAACGACTAACTATCCAAAAACAATTTTGAAACAAACATCTTTTAAGCTGTTTTTTGAAAATTTCTTGAGGTAATTAATTTGAGTCTGGTTGAGAGATTTCCTTATGGATTCCAATTTTATGATGCGAATATGATTTTTTTTTTATTTAATATGTGTATGTTGGGTTGCTGTTAAAGCTGTTAAAGAGAAAGGATTGTTTCACAGAAGGCAATGTGAGTTGCCTACGAGTTAAGATATTATATCACGAAATGACTCTGACTAGGAATACTAATTAGAATATGGATTAAACATTAATTACAATTATCCAACAATATTTGTTAATTTTTAAGCTCTGTAACATCGTGGCTAACAAAGCAAACTAGTTGGACATTTTCTTTGCCTAAGTTTCCTAACAAAGCTAATGTAAATATAATAATAAACTTACCGTGCTTCGGTATCGATGACCAATTTATTGTTATTGCTTTCTACGATGGCGGTAGTTTTCAGTTTATTGTCTTCGGCACCTATAAGTACCTCTGTACGTCCATTTTGAAATGGCGACGAGGATCTTCTATCTCCTAACGGTCTTATTTCTAGAGATTGCGATAGGATTTCTTTATTTTGATTTTGCGAAGTAACCGCTTTTCCTTTTTCTGCAGTTACTCTAACATCGTTTGGCACTTTATTTAATTCTAGATTCGGTCTTTTATCTCCAAACTGTTGCGTTAAAATTATATCACTAGGTTCATGTCCGTTTGTTTGATTTGCATGTAGTAACTTTGATGTCGTGATAGATTCCTTTGAGGACACTACTGCAGTTGTGATTGCTCCGCCGCCTGGTTTGCTTACGGTGGGGTTGTTGTTTAAAGGTTCGGTAGCAGTCAAAGACGTCACGTATATTGGCGAATTGTTTAAAAAACCGTTTAAATCTTCGCTTGTTGTTTGTTGATTTAACTGTAACAAAAATATTGCTTGAAGTTTTGAAATTAAGAGAATACATTCTTATAAAATTAAAATTTTGACTTGTATCTGTTAAACTAAACAGAACACCGTTTTATCCTTAACCTGACCCTCATTTATCATTTTAAAACCTTACAGAACAGCTTCAAACATTTCAAGTTAAGAGGCAAGTTATCATATTTATGTTTGTAAATTTTTGACACTTTTGCGTCTAATCAACATTTAAATTGCCAGTGTTAAAATTCTTTAATAATTCTTAATTTTTCCAATTATGTTTGCAAGGGGTTTATATTTCATTTCTTTTAATTGGAAATAATTTTTACTATTCTATTTTATTCCTCTTAAGTACTTAATTTTTTTTTAAAGCGGCCACTTATATACGAAAGGGCCTGACATAAACCAGAACCTTTGCCTTTTGTAACTAAATCTTCATTCTGGCAGAATACAGATCAGATTTCATTATAGTTAAACAGATTAGTTTACAATATTAGAAACGCTTTTTGCATTTACTAATGTATAACACACCTCTATTCTAAATGACGTTTATCATTGTAAAACAATGAAGTTAATTCTGTTACACAACAGCTTTTGGAAAAATTTTAATTTTTTGTGAAACTTGCGATAATAAACAAATATAAATCTTAATTGAATACTATTATGCAACACAAGTTAAAACACAGTTATCAAATCACAGAGCAAAATCACAATAAAATTGTTTTAATAAATTCAAGAACACCAGAAAGGTCAGCGGTGAAAGAAAACATTTTTCATATAATAAATGACTTTCGAGATCAAACCGTGTCAAATTTTGATGAAATATCAGAGCCTACTTTCTTAAGGGTCTTCATACAACAAAGAGATAACAGTAGAAGTACGGCAATTCAAGTTCGTTAACTAAGCCATAAAACCCTTTTATTCTTTTTTTGGTATTACAATTGCCTATAAGCATAAATTTCGTATTTTATGTAAAACTGTTTGAAAGTACATATTCTTACAATAAAACAAGATGTGCAATTAAAAACTAAACGATAATAATTGCAAAAAACGCAAATAAAATTTGAATAAATTTTGGCGATAACGACATATAGTGAGTGGCTCTATAAAGTATTCATGCGATACGAAAATTAATTATTTTAAGGAAAAAATGTTAATTAGAATTTACCATCCAAGGTAAAAGCATTTGTCAATAATTGTATTGCTGAATTATTAGACGTATTTCAATAACAAATTTATTTATAAACAAAAAATAGGTAATCACCATAAAGTATTCGTACACAAACTGTTTCTGAAAAATCCGGTATGAAACAACACATAACTTTCTCTTACATACATAGCTATACAACTATGAAAATGTCCAGAAATGATTAAAATATTATTAACGTTTATTTTGGAAACGATCAAAGTTACTGGACCGCAAAACCCTACTTAACTCCAGAGATGGTCCCTGATAACTCGTTTCAACACATTTTTTCCAGGAAAACCTCGAAGTTCACGTAAAAGGATGTCAAAGGCATAAGAACCGCAGCAAGGTTCAAAAAAATTGTTAAAAACGTTTTCGAGAAAATCGCAAAAAAACAAAAAATGACAAGATTAAAGTGGGACTTCCGGTCATTAGATTTTAACTAAATTCTTGAGATATCAAGCACAGAAGATAAAAAACTTAAATATAAAATTTAAAAAAAATGGCTTGGGCCCATTTCGAGAAAATCTCAAAAATCCAAAAAATGACAAGATCAAAAGTGGCACTTCTGGTCATTAGATTTTACCTAAATTCTTGAGATGTCAAGCGCAGAAGATAAAAAACTTAAATATAAAATTTTAAAAAATCGTGAGCCGATTTTGAGATAATCTCGAAAAAACAAAAAATGGCAAGAATAAAATGGCGCTTCCGGTTATTGGTTTTTAATGAAATTGTTGCAGTCGTGTGCGAGGATGAATATAAATTTAAATATAAAATTTTTATTTACCTACGATTTGATTATTATTTACATTTATTTTCGAAATGGTAATTGTAACAGACACCCATCCAAGTAACTGGACACGCAAAACCCTGCTTAACTCCAGAGATTATTCCCAATAACTCGCTTCAACGAATGTTTTCCGGAAAGCACTAAGTTCAAGAAAAAGGATATTAAATATATAAGAACCGTAGCAAGTTTCAAAAAAATTTTTGGCAACGTTATCGAGAAAATCGCAAAAAACTTGAAAAACGAAAGAATCAAATGGCATTTTCGGTCATTAGATTTTAACTAATTTCTAGATGTCTCATGTGCAGAAGATAAAAACTTAAATATAAAATTTTAAAATATAGTTAAAGCCGATTTCGAGAAAATCTCGAAAAATCAAAAAATGAGAAGAATAAAATGGCATTTCCGGTTATTGCTTACTAATGAAATTGTTGCAGTCGTACGGGAGAATGGATATATACTTAAATATAAAATTTTGTTTACCTACGATTAAATTGATATTTACATTTATTATGGAAATGATAATTGTAACGGACACCCATCCAAGTTACTGGACACGTAAAGCCCTGCTTAACTCCAGAGATTATCCCTGATAACTCGCTTCAGCGAATTTTTTCCGGAAAAGCTGTAAGTTCACGAAAAAGGATGTTAAAGACATAAGAACCGTATCAATTTTCAAAAAAATCGTGGAAACGTTTTCGAAAAAATCGCAAAAAACTTGAAAATCGAAAGAATAAAGTGCCACTCCCGGTCATAAGATTATAACTAATTTCTAGACGTCTCATGTGCAGAAGATAAAAAACTTAAACATAAAACTTTAAAAAATCGTTAAAGCCGACTTCGAGAAAATCTCTAAAAATCAAAAAATAATAAGAGTGAAGTGGCATTTCCGGTCATTAGATTATACCTAAATTCTTGACTTCTCTATGCAGAAGATGAAAACTTAAATATGAAATTCAAAAAAATCGCTTGAGCCGATTTCGAGAAAAACACGATAAACCAAAAAATGCCAAGAGTAAAGCGGCACTTCTGGTTATTGAAATCTTATGAAATTGTGCAGTCGTGTGCGAGGATGCATATAAAGTAACTGTGAAATATTGTTTACGTGCCATTTTTGATTTTCTTATGTTCGAGATATCATTTTCACACACACATGCACACGCAGACGCAGACGCAGACGCACGCACACCCGCGCGCGCACACGCGAGCGTACATGCACACATACAGTCACATGCACACACACGCACACACACAGACAAATAGACCGATTTTTAAAAACTTGATTTTTCGGACTCAGGGGCCCAAAACGTGTATTTCACTAAAGTTTCGACATCGAAAATTTTGAGCGTAAATAATACGTTCTCTATACTACATTTCATATAGGCAAGAGAAAGTAAAAATAGGTAATAACCATAAAGTATTCGTACACAAACTACTTCTGAAAATTGTGGTGTGAGACAACAGGCAACTTTCTCTTATGCACATAGATATGGAACTATGCACATGTTTAGAAATAATTAAAATATTATTTACGTTTATTTTGGGAATAATAATTGTAACGGTCACTCATCCAAGTTACTAGACACGCAAAAGCCTGCTTAACTCCTGGGATTGTCCCTGATAACTCGCGTCAACACATTTTTTCAGGAAAACCTTTAAGTTCACGTAAAACGATGTCAAAGGTGTAAGAACCGTAGCAAGTTTCAAAAAAATTGTTAAAAACGTTTTCGAGAAAACATTCTTGCCGTCTTATATATGAAAGATATAGAACTTCAACATAGTTTTTGATTTTCATATGATGATTACTTTTTGAGATATGTTGTTCACAACTAATACTCCAAGTACTTCCAGTTACTCGATTTTCAAAAATTTATTAGAGAAACCCCTTGGTTAATATAAAAAGTATAAAAAAATCGTTAGAGCCGATTTCAAGAGCAGCGTGGAAACGAAGAATTCGGAAAATACCTAAAAATGACAGAAATAAAGTGGTACTTCCGGTTATTTCATTTTGACCAAATTTTTGATTTAGTTAGGGCTTTTAGATTCATAGTTATTTTATCCAGAGTTAAAGGTGAAAGTACTTCCGGTTACTCGATTTAGGAAAAACTTTCTGAGGAATCACCTAGATTATAAAATCATTATAGCCGATTTCGAGAAAATCTGGAAAAAAGAAATTCGGAAAATATCTAAAAATGACAGAAACAAAGTGGTACTTCCGATTATTCGATTTTAACCAAATTCTTAATTTAGCACAACAAGGCGATTATGACCTCATATATTAATTTTCATTTAGCTAGCGTTTTTGGTTTCATAGTTATTTTATTTAGACTTAAGGGTGAAAGTACTTCTGGTGACTTGACTTAAGAAAAAGCTTTTGAAAAACCACCTAGATTATATGAAAGGACATTAAAAGTCTAAGGAATATAGTAATTTCAAAAAAAATCTTTATAGCTGATTTCGCAAGAAACTCAAAAACCAAAAAATAACTAGAGTAAAGTGACACTTCCGGTTATCCGGTTTTAGTGAAATCGTTGCAGTCGCGTGCGATAATACTCGTACATGTAAACTCAAATATAAAATTTTGTTCTTTTAGGACTTTCGGTTTTCGAGTAATCGTGTTCACAGGTGCACACACAGACCAATTTCCAAAAACATGATTTTCATACTCAGGGTGCCCGAAAACGTGTATTCCCACTAAAATTTCGACATCGAAAATTTTGGTCAAAAACAATACTTTCTCTTTTACTCATATTTCATATAGGATAAGAGAAAGTAAAAGTATAATTAAATGGAATACGATTTTGCCGATTTACGTTTTCTAGAACGAGACCAATCAAAAGGTATGTAGTGCATGTGACAGATTAATGTCGGTGGTGTGTGCAACATTATTGCAAATTGGCCAAAATGGGTAAAACCACAGAAATGTCGACTGAAGAGAGGTAGAAAATTATTCCACTGCATAATAGTAAAAAACTATATATCGAAGAAAATCCGCAATACAATATGTAATCAATAAATGCAAAAAAAATCGGTTCCATACATAATTTAGAACGTACAGGTTGTCCAAAAGTTGTAAGTTTTAGCGACGAGCGAAACATTATCAAAAAATTAAACAAGATCAATTTCCTAGTATACAGTCATTAGCAAATGATATTGCACTAACATCTGGGAAAAAGGTCGGAGCTGAAACTGTGAGAAAAGTGGATATCGAGGAACAGTCGCACGAAATTTACCAGGGAAAACAAAAATAAGCCAATGGATTTTTGGAAAACAATACTTTTTCGGATGAAATTAAGTTCCAGCCTTTTAGTTCTGATGGGACAAAAGAACGTGGAGAAAAAACAAGTTGAAGTTGCCTAAAGAAAGCTCACTACCACTAGTAAAACATGGAGAAGGTAGCCTCATTTAGTGAGGGGCATGGCCAATATAATGGAGTAGGGAGGCTGCACTTCATTGGCGACATAATGAGTGCCAATGGTCATCTAAACATATTGCTGTGTAATTTGTTTCGAAGTGGAGGATCTTCGTTTTCAACAACATAACAATCCCAAGCACACTTCTTAGATTGTAAATAATTGGATGCTCTATAATATACGAAACGCCTCCTCAATCCCCAGGCATAAATCCCATTGAAAATTTATTGGCATATCTTAACAGCAACATTCAACAATACAAAATTTCAAATAAAAACGATTTGAAGGACGACTTGGAAATAGAGTGCACATGTCCAAAAATTGATTGCGTCCATGCCAAGGTGACTTCAACCCATCATTGACAATAATGGTTTAGCGACAAAATATTAATACTTGCTGAAAACTGTTTTTATATTATCAATTTGTTTATAGTACGTTGTACGAATACTTTAGGGTGCAAAGGTTTTTGAAATTAATTAAATAATTGTTGTTATTATTTAATACCTATTACAAATAAAAATGTATAAATGTCAGGTAAATGCAATATTAAAATTTGTGTCTTTTATTTAAAGGCTTAAATTTGAATGCCGTACGAATACTTTATGGAGCTACCAAATTGACCAATTTCACGATTCTCGGTGGAGTAATTAAGTTTTCGGTTAAAAATCACCCTGTATATTACGATTAATTGTACATTCTAAACATTTTAATTCACTAAATTTACTATTGCAACATAAGTTACCGTTGAATGAGTGCATTAAATAAATATTGTATAAAATATAATACTTTGTTACAATTTCTGAAAGCAAAGTACATGGCGTCGGCAGAATAATTCCGCAAGGGCTGTACAGTCGGTTTATTTTTAACTTAACTTGCCTTTTCGCGTAGAACTATAGTATGAAAATACACTAAAAGGTCGGTCATGTGTAACTTAAAGTCACAGGAACAAGTGTTTAAAGTCTCCTGCAACAAAATGCACCCGGATTTATACTATAAGCTGGTGTTCAAGCTTATTGTCTGGCCGCACGTGCGTGGAAATACGTTGCTGTTAATTATGATAATTTCGTTCTTATTTTAAAGATAATTTATTTTAACCCCACTGGTATACGGGAGTATAGGGAAGTTATTAGAAAGAGCCAAAATTTCACTGCAAAAAGTGGCTAAGTAATTTTTTGTTAAAATACATATAGCTCTGATCCCTTTTATTTTACAGGTACAAATATATCACCGAGTAAAACAACAAAGTAGCTATTGCCCGTATCTGTTGATCACAAAAAATACAAACGTCGATTTTTGAAAGCGCATTTTCCTAACGTTAATTGATTTTGACTTGGTCACTTTTTTTTCTATAATCATATGATACGCTGACGTAATTTAATATTATTATTTTGGTATTTCATCTCTCATATTTATTTTTATCTTTATTTGTATTTAATAGACCATACTTAGTACAGAAGTAATTATATATAAATAAATTGAAATTTCTAGGATTTTTTACAATTATAACAAATTAAGTTCCCACCTCAACCAACCTTGCTTAACTATTACCGATTGTTGTAGCTTGTTGCAATGTTTGAAGGAAGATTGTTATTTAAAAATTATATTATTCGGGGAAGTTACACGAAGCGAAGTTCACATCCTCCAACTTCCAATTTTTATTATTAGCAACATGCTATATTAGGAAACCGAACCAATTATTAGAAAAGTTTAAAAATACCGTTCTGTTTATTATACTTAGGTTAGTAATTTTATAAATCAAGACGAAAAAAAGGTTCCTATATTGTAATATATTTCATGAACGAAAAAGAAAACACAAATATCTCTAAGTAACAAATTTATAGAATGTACTCATAATTCTATCATATCTAAAAATCCTAAATAAGCAACTAATTTACAGTCTAAAGTCAGTGCGAAACGACATAGATGTGGCAACGCCATAGCGAAAATTCCAGCTGCGTAAAAAACGCTTAATTTTTTGTGTGAAAAATTGTGCATGTGGGCGTCGACTAAAATTAGTGTGAAGAGACGAACATGTGGCCATATATTTATAATAAATACAGAATGTAGAGATGTAGTTCGATTGGGCAAACGTTTTAATATATTTTTTTACAGAATTAAGAAAGATATAACTGCGTATGCAAAGAAAAGCATATGCATCGTTTAATCTTGTTAGACCATGCTGTGAGTGTGAACCCCTTTGTCATCCAACTCCGTTGTATGAACCCATGAAGGTTCAATTCCAAAGTGGCGACCGTAAGGTCGTGATTGAACGAATTGGTCCTGCCAATACTAGGATCCAGTGTTAAAGTTTGATTGTGGATAATCAGATGAGTAATTAACACTATATATACCATGGCGAAATTCTTATTACCTGGTGGGGATTCGTACGTTAGTCCATATCGACCCACTCAGTTCAGACCTAACCTTAATTCGATTTGTAGGCTTCTCGTAGCTGTCAATTAGGCCGATAGTTCTCGCTCTTGGAAACACCTGTTAGAGTTCTTTCAGAGTAATGGCCGATTTGGACTCAGAATCTGAGAGCTAACGAGTGTACTTACAGTAAGTGTTGCGACCGGCGGATCGGCTAAGTCTGTCGACGCCTGGATTTCTATTGGAACCATTTATTTGTTCTTATTTTTGATACATGCGCGTTTTAATCCTTTCAACATTTGTTACTTTTAGTATTTAGTTACAAGTTTGTTGTGGAGAGTCTAATTGAAAAAATACTTTTAAAACTTTCGATTTGAGACAAAAGACCTAAAAGTAGGCGATGATATTGACTAGTCTTTCCTTTCCAAGTTGATGTAGTGAATCACATTTTCTTTTCCTTGTTTAAGTGAACCATTTTCTGATGCTGTAGGAAGCAACGTAACCTGCTTACAACTTAACTTCGCCGAGAATCAACAGACACTGTGAACACTCACGTACCGAAAATATAGGCTTTAGTTTACGAAATTTGACCCAGAATCAGAAACGATCATGGTCGCGTCTTATATTTCCGTTTAACGTCAAATCGTTGTTGAATGAACGACAGTAATATGTAAATATGAGACTTCGCCCAAAAAAACGCAACCATTAAGCACAGCATTAGTCATGGTTTTGAATATCTTAGACGAAACAAGGTATAATTAATAAGATTTTATTTACAGGAAAACGAAATTTGTCTTATAGAGGAATGCATGCGGTACTCCCGTATGGAGAAACTGGGAAAAATTCCTTACTAGCAGCCTGCATTTATTCAAAACCGATTCCTCAGCGATATCATCCTAACGCGAGTCCCATGGCCGAACAGAACGGACGAACTTCAGAGTTAAATATATTTTGGACCTTGATCAAAAAAAATTTATAGTTTGTTCAAAAGTTGCCGGGCCTTTGCTGAGTAACTTGGCACAAAATATCTCGAAAACAAAAAGTCGTAGATAAACAAAATTTTATATTTAGGTTTGCAGTCGTCTGGAACTGCAACTGCAACAATTTGATTAAAGTTGGTCAACTGACATTTTCTGGTTTTTCGCGATTTTCTTGAAATAGGCTGTGACGATTTTTTTAAACTTAGTATGTATATTTCTTAGCTACTTAATTTAGTTTTATATTAATTACGCTGTTTCTCTAATAAATTTTCGAAAATGAGTAATCAGAAATGAAGTATTAATTGTGAACAACATATCTCTAAAAGTAAATATCGTAGTAAAATGAAATTTTATATTTAAGTTTAGTATTTTCCTGACACGTCCTAGTAGAATTTGGTTAAAATCGAATAACCATATATTTACATCTACTGTTAAAGTTAAACGATATAGGTATTAAGTACTTGGATGAGTGAAGTCATAGTTTTTTAAAATCAACTTCTTTCAAAAAGCGCAATAATCTTATTACGTTTATATCGATTACAAAAGTTAAGAAGTTTAGGAGTGATAAGAACTTGAACGGGTGAACGCATAATCCTTAGACGTACATAAAAGTGCCTTGATTAGTGATTTGGGAAAATTTGGAAGCAGTTTCATTTTATTTAAAATAGCAAATTGAGAATATTTTTGCTAAACAGTTTCAGTGCGAAGGAAGCAATGATAATGATTTCTTTAGGGTAAACAATATTTAATTAATAATTCTTCAAATTTTGAGCACTATATGATTGGTTTAGGTAAATTTGTATTAATTTTGTTCGTCCAAATTTTTCATTTTTTCTTTCTGTGCAAAGATGTTTCAATAAATTCAATTTGGTTAAGGTAAAGTTGTAGAATTTTACTGCTGGTGCGGATTCTAGTTGTATGACGTCTAACAGTGTTTGGTAGTAGAAAAACTATGTATGTTCTGGGCTACGAGTTTATTCGCGATTTGATTAACCGCGGGCGTCAAATAGCGCATTTCAGCAACTCAGATTATAAACTGTCGAAAATCTATTGAATAGATTATTGTCTTTCTAAACAAATAGCCTGATGTTCAAATCCCATTCAGGGACGCGTATTTTTAATTTTTAAATAATACAGGGTGCGGCAGCATAACTTCCTGTTTTCAAAACTTAATAAAACCCATTGTATGAATCAGAAAATTTTTATTTGTTTTTTATAATGTAGGCGC
>JAHWXV010015760.1:0-35794 GCA_024586415.1 Phrixothrix hirtus | reverse complement strand
GTGTGCGTGTGCGTGTGCGTGTGCGTGTGCGTGTGCGTGTGCGTGTGCGTGTGCGTGTGCGTGTGCGTGTGCGTGTGCGTGTGCGTATGCGTGTGCGTGTAAGTGTGAGTGTGCTTGTGCGCATTCGCGTGCGCGAGCGTATGCTTGTGTGTGTGCTTGTGCATGTGCGTGTGCGTTTTTGTGTTCGTGTTCGTGTGCATTGTATCAATACTCGCACGCGACTGCAAGAATTTCATTTGAATTCAATAACCGGAAGTGCCACTTTACTCTTGTTGGTTTTTGGTTTTTGTTAAATTTTATATTTAAGCTTTTATCCTCTACACATAAGATGTCAAGAATTTAGTTAAAATCTAATGAAAGGAATTGCCACTTTACTCTTGTCATTTTTTGGTTTTTCGAGATTTTCGCAAAATCGGCTATAACGATTTTTTTAAAATTCTATGTTTAAGTTTTTCATCTTCTGCACATGAGACGTCTAGAATTTAGTTACAATCTAATGACCACTTTATTCTTGAGATTTTGTAGTTTTTTGCGATTTCCTCGGAAATGTTTTTAACATTTTATTTAAACTTACTACGGTTCTTATATCTTTGATATCCTTTTCCGTGAACTTAGAGCTTTTCCTGAAAAACTGCGTTGAAATGAGTTATCAGGGGCAATCTCTGGAGTTAAGCAGCGTTTTGTGTGTCCAGTAACTTAGATGATGTCCGTTACAATTATCGTTTCCAAAATAAACGTAAATAATAATTTAATCATTTCCATATCTACGTGCGTAAGAGAAAATCGTGTGTTATTTCGCACTAGATTTTTATTAATATAAACTTACAAAAAGATACAAATTTAATGACTCCCTAAGTATGATAAAAATAATTCAAGCCGTTCTTTGCTATAATCCTGCTATGATACGGAATTAAATATTCCGAGGCATTTCTATACTGGATCGAAATTAAAAATGAACAATTTGTGAAGAGAATATTAGAAGCAGAGGTACAGTGAAGCTTTTTAATACTATTAGACAATTAGCATCCAGAATAGAAACTGTTGTAAAATGTACGTTAGCTTCCGGATTGCCTTCCTTTTATTTTAAGTGGTCGCCCAAAATAGTTTGGGATTGCCCCAGAAATCTGAAATCGATAGCTTTTGGGTCATAATTTCAATGGCTTCATCCAAGGAGTTCAAAACTTATCTCTTTCCTCCACTTAATATGTAAAATCCTTGAGCGGAAAGCCTATCTGAACACCCAGTTTGGGTAAAATTTTTATTTTTAATCCGGCTGTAGGTAGGAATCGCTTTGTTTTTCAATCTTCGTTCGTCGTAAACGTCATATCTGTTTAATTTCCTAAAATTGCTCAAATGGACATTACAGCAGCTTTGCTTTACCTCATTACTTCATTGAAGAGACAATTTTCGTATGTTTCACAAATTAATGAATTCAAATATTAATTATTGGCCAAACCAAAATTTTATTATAATAATTTTAAGTAATTGCATTAAAATTTTTGTACCAGTCTTTTTAGTATTTCTATCTTTTCTATGTTTAATTTTCATAAAACTATGGTAGTTTCTTGCATTATATAATTTTAATTCTTAATTTGTTACTTAATGTATTTATATATTTTTATTTTTCAGGTAAGTTGCATTATCAATTCCATTGAGCTGAATTGGTGAGTAAATTATTAGTTTTTAATTCATATAAAATAACATTAAAATGCGTATTGTTTGATAAGATAACGTGTATATACTATGTAGTATCAAAAAGTTCCCGGACAGGTCGCATAAAACCAGTTTTACTATCCTTAGAGGTAGTCTCCTTCCGTAGCTATGTTACAGTCTCAGCGCTGTTGCCATTTTGGAAATCCCCTCGGAAGACATTCAATACGTTTTGCAGTTCTCGCCGGATGTGTTACACGATGTCAAACCAGTGATCCTTGGGTCTAAAATTCGCCTTGGGAAAAAGTAGTCGCAGGAAACCGTCCAGCGGGTACGGTAGCTGCGAAGCCACGATCGTCCTATTCTGCTAATGCTGAGCGTGTTGTCATAATCGAACAACCGATTTCCGTCGCGGCACAGACTGGTCGTTTGCATCGAATGTCCTCCATCAGATACCTCAAAGCATCACCATAAAACACGGATTTTTCAGTCTGACCTTGAGAGCGAATTCATACCTTTGACTCCGCTTTGACCTACTTCGCCTTCATACTATTTAGTTTTTGGGTCGTAGCCATAAATCCAACTGTCGTCACGTGTGATAGATACGAAATTTGGATCTACCTGTGCTTTCTGTCAAAGATTCGCGCAGATCCAGGTCACGAAGCAACGCCGTGAATATTCAAATCATCAGTTAAGATCACCTGAACTGATCTATAGGACACATTGAAGATTTTTGTAAGTTCGTGGAAGATTATCCGACGATTTTCACGCTCAAGTTGTGAAACTTCAGCCACAGTTTCTAAGGTTATGGACGTTAAAGGTCGACCAGAGCTGTCATAGTCTTTGTGCTTAAAACACACCGTTTGGATTAATATTTCGATTCTGTAAACTATAAGTAAATTTCGCTAGTTCCTTGCTCGATTTTTGAATTCATAATGAATCATAGACACTATCATTCACGTTATCAGACAAACCCGCCTGACATTCCTCTCAACGCAGAACGGAATTAAGCACACTGACTCGTCAAGTTTAAGATTTCCTCACACACTAATACGTCTGCAGCACGTGCAGTCGGGGAATTTATTGATACCTCCTTATTATTTTAAACAATTGTTTTAAAAAATGGAATACATTATAATACAAAATGTATACTAAAACTTTCCGCGCCAAAGTTGTTTAAACATTTATCACAATTAGTGCACGTTGTTATCGACGCGATTTCTAGATGACGTCATAAGAATCGGTGCCAAATAAAACGTCTATTTTAAATAGAAATAACAGGGTATCTTAAAAATCAGTACACCATGAAAGCTATAGACAGTTTATAAACTTCTTATAATTTTTTTTATAAAATGTACAATTTAAAAAATATTAATAATTACAATTTCAAATCTGGCCCTGTAAATTTACCATGGTAGTATTAACCCACCGTGCTGATAAATAATCTCTTTTCATATCACTGCAGTGCAGAATAAGCTTTAGTCTATCTCAAACGCTTGTTCTTATAAGTCGGGTTCATAAAATTATTAAAAATGTTTATATCACAACAATATAGTGATATGGTTTTAATGTATAGGGAGTGTCATTATACGTAAAACGGCTTCCTTTAAATTTCTTTATGGGATTGCAAATGCTGTGAATGTCAATCCAATCGAAAACGAAATTGGCAGAGATTTATTAAAAGTTCAGAGTAATTTTCTTGATTTATTGAGTGCCTCTTTATATACTGATGGAAGAAATTTTAAACATAAACTGTAAACTGCAATTAAATTTCAATTCTCTTTGATGTGTTTTATAAAAACAATATTGTTTTGTTAAAATACAATTTTTAAATAAATTCGTCGGATTCATTTACAATATTAGAAGAAATAGACGAAGCTCAAAAACTCCAGGCTATTAGACATTTAAAATTAACTAAACAAATATTTTGAAAAATAATTAGATACCTTGAAAATATTTATAATTTAAAATAATAGCCTGGTAATTTTATTTTGAGACTACATTTTGCACAGAATAAAAAACTATTGCTTTCAGGTAAAACACCTTCTATATAATGATGCTTGTACGTGTGTAACAAAATAAACAAACGCTCTTGATTAATCCATACTATAAACACATACTTGATCTTGCTTTTAATTCCATAATGCAGGCCCGTAATATGCTAGAATTAAACGAATAAGATCATGAAAAATTTTGTATTACGTTAAAAGATTTATTTCTGCGAAAGGTTGCTTCTTATATTCGAGACACCCTGTATAACAAAGGTGATAACAATTAGTTTGTGTTGTCAAAATTCGTAGGCAAACTCCTAGATCTTTTAAAGGGACTTGGTGGATAAGCGTTCGAATTATCGTGTTTGTTGCATTCGGCTAGCTTGGATTTTGAAAATCGTGATCCTATCACAGTGTTTCCGATATATTTCTTCAATTAATTGATACGTTTGGATCAAGATATGCTTGTAAATATGTTACCGGAGCATCAAAATATTTGTTTTAGTTAAAGTATAATCATGTAGAAATTTACCTGCCCATTCAAAGCGAGTCACAATAACTTCAATAAGTATTTGTGTACTATAACGGTATTCTTTATCAACGTTAAGCTTCTACTATTATTGTGGGTCAAACCAGACATTAGATGAAGCTAGATAAACGACAAATAATTTATTTGATAACAATAAAACTCGTTTTAAAAATACATAAATTCTGCTGCTGTTGTAATTAATTGCAACAATTGCAACATGAAAACCCTTTGCATCTCAAGCCATCTCAGTTAAGGATATAAATTTTAGGGTATTATCTGCAATTGCCTTGTTATGGTAATTAAATGTCTAAAACTTCACTTACTTGAAGAAGGTTCATTCGAGATTGTTTATACTGGATCATTGAAAGTAGTTTACCACTCATCGAGTGATTAGAGTCTGAGATTATTTTCTCTCTTCGGCGTTCATTATTTAATTGAAGGATGTCTCGTGTAGAAGCGTTCTTCTACACGGTTACGATTGCAAACAGAATTTTGCTTACTTGTAAATGTCTCTTGTTCGTGAGAAGCTCTTCGTTAACTAACACTTCGAACCGGGAACTCAGCAAAAGACGTTAAATTTGGAGATGTTGATTCTTTTATAGTCCTCTTGCGTTACCATGACAACTTTTATTTACTTTGAACTGATGTCTGTTCCACGTTATTTAAAATACACTACAGTTTGCACATTTGCATCCCTTTAGCTTGATATTTCTTTGTCGTCTAATATTAACGTGACACTTTAAATATTCTGTAGCTATCCGATTTCATTGAAATTAAGAAACGGATTTTTGTCTCGGTACTTTACTAATTCTAACTTATGTAAATATGTAAATTATAACATATGTTTTCTTATGTTGATTAATTAAACTTATAAATTACATATTTTTAGCACCACGAATTTTCTACGTGATCTTCACGTAGTTTCGATGTGGCGAACACAAAATATAACTAACAGTTATGCATAACACTATTTAACATGAATATCAAACCTCGTTGAAAATAAATAGCGAACCGCAAAAGCATAAGGATTGTAGGATCATAAATCTTTGGCGTAGTACCTCTCGATTGAACTTGGTTGATATACCTTGAAAATTGTTTCGGTCATCGTAATAAATCAATGTTGCTGAAACTAGGCCTTTAAATGTCGAAACTTTGTAAATTAATCATTTTACTGTTTCTCTATAACTTATTCACACTTTCCGACTTCAAGTTTTCAAAATAAAATTAGAAGAAGTAAGAATTGTGCTTTAATGATTTATCGGTGCGTAAGTGCGCGACATTTCTTAGCATTGTTCGTAGGAAAGTGTAGTAAAGTAGCGATTTCAGAAATCTAGTCCAATCGAAAAATCTACCGCACATATCGGGTAGACGAACCAAATACTCCGTAATCGATTGAAAAATTATAAATTTAATGTGAAGATATTAATATAATTCGACATCAATTAATTACAATTACGACAATAAGGAAGAAATCCAGACAAAACATTAATTTTTGTATATCAAATTTCAGATACAATTTTGTCGAGTTAAGATACCAACAACCTTTTGCGGGAAATCTCAGACTACGAGTATTTTAACTAGACATCTACTATAGCGTTGTTTACACATTGAATATTACTAAAAGATTAAAATGTCCATTGAAAAAATAACGTTCTTGTTCTACTTTTATCCTAAGTTGAACATCACAGTTGCAATTTAGAATTTCTATTAATATGATATCAGTACTTTAAATTTCAAGTCTTGTGACAGGAAATAATAGCATTACGGCGTAAAATGAAAATTGATGTACATTGATGTATATTAGCTATCACAGCTTTTATTATCAATATCCTGCAACCTAACTGGGAACTGCAAGAAGTAAAGCGCCACCTGATCGAGGTCGTTGAACTTAATAGATTGAATCAGGACATGAGAATTAAGCAAAATCTTGTCAAAATCAGAGCTTTAACTTACGTAGCGTGCTTTACAAAATTGCTTAAAATAGGCACAGATATTTGCAAACAAAGAGAATCAATGGATAACCACCGTGCAGTCACCGAGTTATCGATTGACGGCTACGCAAATCAGCTAAAACTTGCATAAGCGTTATTCAATATATTGAATACAAAAAGCGTAGCTATTAAAATCAAAGTTAAAGACAGTCTAAATATTCGCTAGAAATATTATGAATCATTTTCTATATTAGTTACAACATTGAAGTCATTGATAAATTTTGCAATCAACTTCCCTAATGGGAAATTTCTCAAATACTAGATAATTCAATCCAAAAATTAAAAACTTTATGCACAATGCATGTAGTCAACACGAACTTACATAGTGTCTTAAATTGTTGAATCGAAACTAGAAGTGAGGTAGTGACTTTCGAGATGAACACATCGGGTACTAGATCAAACCTCCGAGTAAGCAAATTAATTGCATTTATTAATTTAATATAGCAACGTGCTTATTTTCTTTTCAAAATTATGCTCATTCCTCAAGCAAAAGGTTTTGCGCGTAAATAGTTATTTTTATTGTAATCCGCAAATTGCGATATTAAAAACGCGCTAGTATTTTCAAACGTAGGGATCATAACTGAAAATAACTAAAAACTGCTTGAAATTAGAACGAACAAACACCTGTTCACTATAATAAGCTAAAACCAAATGCCAAACTTAACAATGCTCTTCGCCCTTCAGAATAAGCGACTTTGATATTTGTTTGATGAACCAATAAGAAATCTTACAAAATATAAATGTGATTTCGTTTCACTTTAACTTGGATATTGAATGAAAAGCATAATGTAACATCTTATAACAACTAATTATTTTACCAGCAATGCATTTTGTTAGAAATGAAATGCAGTTCAAATCACGTAACAGAAACTTACAAAAGCGAATTATAAGGACACAGCATATTGTCTGACACTAAAATGCTTGCAATATACATATATGTTTTAAATTAAAGTCGGCCATTTTTACGTTATATTAACGTAAATTAAAATATAGAATTAATAATATTTTCTAGAACAATTTCTAAAATAACACTAATTCAATTAATCTCGTAATTGATTAAGCTTTCCTGAATAAAATGGCGAAAATGGCAGCCTATGTCATATGCTTTATCTAAATAATAACATGTACTTTGTAATAGAACTCTAAAACGGCGCTTTAATTTTGAATAAGTTATTCTCTCGTAAGTCTACAGATAGCATACAAAAATGTAAGTACATTAATTTCAGTCAAATGGTGATTATGGGTTTATTTGTGGCCTTATAAGATGCAGCAATTTTAAAAAATATGGTCACTAATTTTAAATAAATTAATGTCTTCTCAGTAACTAGCTTCGCGTCAATTTTATTTTAGTTTATGAGAATCATTTTCACCTCACAAGCTTTAGGATGGCAATAAACAACAAAATCTCCTCGATTCCGAATCAGTTTTACCTCAAAAAGTTATTTCGTAAGTTGTTTACGAGCGGCACCTTTTTCCGTGTTTTTATGGACGCCGCCAATGAATCCGCACCTTAAGTAGTATCTTTAAATAATTAATAGTTATGTATAAACTGTTTGCTCTTCAAAACCCTGTGGATAACATTTAAAAATTAAATCAACTTGTCTTCACCTCGATTAAATTTAGGTTGTGCGAACTTGTTCACCTCAAAATCTTTACGACAGCATTAAAGCAGGAAAATCAATGCTAAGTTAAGTTTAGCCCAAGGCGATTTTGAAAATTATGGATAGCACATTTTTCCGTGTTTATCAATGCCAATTATAAAAATATACGCCTCAATTTTATATAAATTGTTTTCCCCGCAAAAATCTTTAGATAACATTTCAAAAACTCAATCATGTCGACTTTACTCATAAGATCGTACTGATCTTATTTTGATAAATCATTTTCACCTCAAAAACCTTACTATAGCATTAAAACAATAAACTCGCCTTTGTATCGTGTCAGATTTGTTCTCAAAAGTGATTCTGTAAATAGCAAGTGGAAAATACACTCCTCTGTATTTTGCCAGCGCCTTAAATAGTATCTAAAATACTGTATGAACTGTTTTCTTCGTGAAATCGTTGGGATGGCGCTTAAGGAATTAAATCAGCTTAGCTGAGTCGATTTAGTTTTATTTCGGTGAATTATTCTCACCTCACAAAATCTTCTCAATGGCGCGCCAATTTTACCTCAAAGGATGATTTTGCTAGTTGTTTACGAAGGGGGTCTTTTCCTGTCTTTTTCTGTAAACTGGTTTCTCCTCACAAGCCTTTGGATAGTATCTAAAAAAGTTGATTCAACTTAGCTACATGTCAATTTTTATACGAATATTCTCACCTCAAAAACCTTAGGACGTCATTGAAACGGCATTTTTACCTTAAAATGTAATTTTTCAAGTTATAAACGGTATATTTTCCGTATTTTGTCAACGTCACCGATGCGTTGTCTTGAAGAACGTTTGTAAGAATATACGTAACGATGCCTCAATTTTATACAAATTGTTTCTTCGAAAAAATCGTCGTTAACTTCTCATCTGTTTTACCCAGAAGATTGAACTGATTCTATTCTGACAAATCATTTTCACCTCAAAAGTCTTAGGATAACATTAAAACAATAAACTCGCTTTTGTGTTGTGGCATATTTGTTCTCAAGTGTGATTCTGCAAGTAGCAAGTAGAAAATACAGTCCTTTGTATTTTGTCAACGCCTTAAATGGTACCTGCAATACTGTATTAACTGTTTTCTCTACAAAATCCTTTGGATGGCGCTTAACGAATTAAATCAGCTTAGCTTCACGTCAATTTCACTTCAAAAAGTCGATTTAGTTTTATTTCGGTTAATGATTCTCACCTCACAAAACCTTCTCAGTGACGCGTCAATTTTACCTCAAAGGATGATTTTGTAGGTTGTTTATGGACGGGACCTTTTCCCGTTCTTTTTCCGTAAACTAGCTTCTCCTCAAAAGCCTTTGGATAGTATTTAAAAAAGTTGATTCAACTTAACTACACGTCAATTTTTATACGAAAATTCTCACCTCAATCACCTTAGGATGTCATTAAAACAATAAAACCTCAATGGTTCGGCATTTTCACCTTGAAATGTAATTTTGCAAGTTATAAACGGTATATTTTCCGTATTTTGTCAACGACGGCGATGCGTTCTCTTGAAGAGCGTCTAAAAGAATATACGTAACATTGCCTCAATTTTATACAAATTGTTTCTTCGAGAAAATCGTCGTTAACTTTTCATCTGTTTTACTTAGAAGTTGAACTGATTTTATTCTAACGAATCATTTTCACCTCGAAATTCTGTTGGTATTATGTCAGTGCTGGTTACTAGTGAGATGCAAGTTAGCAGTGAAAGATGCGCTTTTCTGCACTTTGTCAAAACGTGTAAACTGTTTTTTCCTCAAAATCTTTTGACTAACGTTTAAAGAATTAGATCACCTTCACATCGGTTTTACTTTAATTTTATTTTATACCAATGTTCTCATACTAAAAGCCTTGCGATGGCACTAAAGCAACAAATTCTCCTCAGTGCTGCGTCAGTTTTGCCCAACAGATGATTTTTCCGTGTTTTGTGCAGCTTAAACATCAATTTTATAAAACAAGTCCGCCTCAATTTTTTTCATACTGTTTTCTCCTCAAAAGCTTTTGGAAAACATTTAAAACATTAAATTGGCTCAGCTTCATATCAGTTTCATTTCAAAAAGTCAATTTAGTTTTACACAAAATGTCCTTAGTGCCGCGTCAATTTCAGCTCAAAAGGTTGAGTCTTCTTCTGTGGTTTTTCTACAAACTGATTAATACTTAAAAGCCATTAGATAGCATTTAAAAAGATTAGTTCAGTATAACTTCAAATCAGCTTTACTTCAAAAAGTTAATTTGGTTTTATGTTGTTGACTCATTTTCACACAACCCCAAAATTTCACTAGTGTCGCGTCGGTTTTGCTTTAGAAGGAAATTTTACAAGCTTTTAGTATATTTTGTCAGCGCTTTAAAACGCAGTTTTTTTTTATACAGGCTCTCCTCAAAAACCTTTTCACGTCGGTTTTGCCTCAAAAGGTCAACTTTATTTTATGCGAATATTTTCACCTCAGAAGCCTTAGAATAGTATTGAAACGCAGAAATCTTCTTAGTTCCATCTAAGTCTTAACAAGCAATGTGATTTTACAAGTTGTTGGTGAACAGTACTTTTTTCCATGTTTTTGTCAACGCCATCGATACAGATATACCTTAAAAGCATCTTTAAAAAAAGGCGCTCAAATTTTGTATAACTGTTTCCGCGTCATAACTTGTCGATAACATTTAACAATTAAATTACCTTAGCTTCACATATTTTATGTGAATTATTTTCACTTAAAGGTCATAAACCTTTATAGTAGTGCCTCAGTTATACGTCAAAAAATAAGTTCTTGTATGATTAATAAAAATATTGATCCAAACTGTCAAAATGGTACATTTCCATTCTAGTAATTGTACCAATTTCGAAAATACAATCTATCCTGGGATTCTTTTTAATAAGTTGGAATAACGTTGTTTAACTTTTTTTAAACTAGGAGGCGCATATTGTATTTCCTGCTGGTTTATAAAACCCAAAAAAGATATTCTGAGAAAGCGATGCTTACTTACTATTTATGGTTGGGAAAATATTTTAATGTAGATAGCACTTTAAAACAAAGGTTGTTCAGCATGAGATGTTCATCAAAGACGATCGATCAGGAATGTTCGAAGATGGGTTCACAAATTTAGGGCTACTGAAACCGATATCTCTGATGTCACTGTCTGGAGCGGATGCATTGATTCGTGGTGATCGGCGTGTGGTGATTTGAGAAATTGCTAGTGCTTCGGGTGTGGACATAATGTCGTGGTGGATAGCATCCAAAACCTTGATCATTCTAAGGTATGTGCTAAACATAGAGATAAACACTTTCAAGCAACGACGGCCGTCTTTTATTTGACAATGTCGTAACTGGAAATAGAACTAAAACTAAAAATCGTTCCAACGTTATCACGACGTGCAAGAAGATTTCCAACTGTATTCTGGGATTGTCACAGTATTCGTTTTCTCAAAAACTTAGAACCACAATAAACAGCCAGAGGTACAACTGATGTTAAAGCAACTTCTGGAAAGAAAATTTTACACATGGTAATAAAAAGCCATTCGGGAGAGAATCGAGAGGTTTGGATGGTCACTTATACCCCAACCAACTTTTAGGAATAATTTAGCCCTGTCGGACTACCGTTCCTTTGGATCAATGCAAAACAGTTTCAAAGGAATCACATTTATCTTACTTGAGTAAATGAAACTATCTGAGACAGTGGGTCAAAAGTATTATTTGAGCGATGCCTAAAAAGGGGGAGGGAAAGTTTGTTAGTTTATTGAAGCTACAATTCGCACAGCCTTAAATTATTTTATTGACCTAGCATCTGTGTTGATTAATCATATTTTGGTAGTTAATTCATAACAGCCAGAACATGAAGTCTCTACCATTGCATCACTGTCATTGTTAAGCACGCTAGTTAATCATTTCCGTAAACAATTACAGACGAACCTGCTAGCAGCCCCTCGTGGATCACCTTCAGGATTAACTGAGCTACTCTTGTTTAATACAAATCCTGGCGAACGTCTAATCTCCCTTGGTTGAGGCTTCAAGCTCTAAAAACGAACCTTAAGCGACGGCTATAATTTTTACACTACAGCACAACGTATAAATTAGATAAATTTCAACCACTTTGTATGTGATATTTCATGTTTAGAAAATAAAATATGCCTTTTTTATTTCCAGAATATTTAATTTTTTTGTCTGTCTGAGACGTATCATAATTTCCGCAATAAACAAGAACAAAAGCAGTTGGTCATGTATAAAACAAAATAAAAAAAGTTCTTTGTTAATTATGATTTGCGGATTAAATTTCAAGTGAATATGACAGTTCTGTTAATGAAATAATTACTCCTCCTTTTATAAAATAAGTTTGCCAACAAAATCCTCAACGAGTTTCGCATTCCAAAGCGTAAATAATATTCTGCGTCAAGCCGTCCTTGCTTTTCTAATCTAGTTATTTAACCATTAAGTAGGGAAACCTCTTGACCATGTTCTTCTCTAGGGATTAATGTTACACTCGAGCATGGTGTGAAAATTATTCGCCGCAGTAGGAACTATTGATTAAATTTCGAGTTGTAGTAATTCTGCTATTATTGGTATTCTTACTGCAAATGCATTAAAATTCCGTCTGCACCTTAATTTTTCAAATCTGTTCCTGTCAGTTATAAATTGTACAAGCGGATTACAAATAAAAGAAATACACAACTCGCATTGATTGCAAGGCACTGTGCGCTAGTACGTTACTCCAACAATGCCCGAAATTTATCCGCAACGTAACGATAAAGTTTATTAGATTGCTTTCGGTTAAAAGCCCTACTATTTCCTCTAAAATTATTGTCTAATTACAATTTCTAAATTACTCAAGTATAGAAGGTTAAAATGGCCTTGCCACTTACGTTCTCAATTCGCAATTTTGGATAAATTTCAAACTAACGTAGAAAACAAAAACTCATAAAACATAATCCACAAAAATATTGTATTGACATATATTGGACAGTCAAAAATATATCTACACATAATAAGATTATAAATCGAAAAAGCTTAATTACATTATACTATTCTACTAAACTTAACTTACTAAGGAAGGTTTCAGAAATTATCCATAATTAAGGAAAAGAAGACATATTCCAAAGCTCAACACCTTTTAAACAATACCTTTACTTTATCTAAAATTTTAATAAAATTTTCTATTTATATTGTTTGAATTAAAACCTTTAGTAGTACTTAGAACTTATTAATAAAATTGTTAAACAACTTAGTTATTACAGTTTTCATTTCAAGTGTGTTGGTGGAAAACACCTGTAATTTATTTCTATAGGTATTTAAATAAACCCGATCAGTTGTCACGTTACATGCAAATTATTACATAATTGCGAACACCCAGTATAAAAATGTTTTAAATTTCAAATTGGTCGGATTATCACGACTTTACGTTTTAAATTATTTCATTGTTAGACTTGCTTTACATTAATCAAAGGTGGTATGATAATATCCCATGTTTAAAATTTTATAGTAATTTTGGACGTACTTCAAATTCCGTTTCTTAAATATCTTGTAGAAATATTTTTCTGTTATAACGAAACATGCTTCTCAAACAATTTACACTTGAAACTAGTAATTACTGTGATTTATAGTGTCCGTTATAGTGTCACAGTCAAAATTGATTTTTCTACACAACATGGTGCGTCGGCTAGATCGTGGAAGGCGTGGATCTTTCGAAAACGAAATATTACGTGTGGTAAACCATCTTGAAAGATCTAAAGTAAATAGTCAAATTAGAGATAAATGCAACTGCCACTAGCTCTGGAATTACCTGTACCTTGTTTCAAATCCAAAATCGGGTTAAATTTGGTAAAGAGTAAACTAAAATGTTGCCATAGCGTGACTACTTAAGATAAAGAAGTTCGTATTGTACCTACGCTAGTGGAATATGTAATCGAGGCTTGTCTACTGACATCAGAGTCATCGGTACACATTGTATAATACCTTACTGAATTCTCTGAAACAATAAAATATGTCTAACCTAGGTTTATGCTACTAAATAAAAGGGACTAGAGTTTAACATAAAGAGTACGTCAATTAAGGTATACAAGTCACAATCGGTGGTATTACAATTTCTATTAATTAAAATTATATAGACTAAATTTATGAGATCCCACTGGTTAAAAATAATGGAATGCACGACAAAAATCGTTTATAAACCATGTGTCTAAATTGTGCAGTTTTCGAAATAATTGTTTTCGGTCCGCCCTACGTTTAGCTTGGTCTACTGTATCTAACAATGACTAACTGGCCGACTTTAAGTGTGTGGCAACACACATATTAGTTGATTATTAAATATCCGTAAATGTATTGAAGATAATTACTGTTAAAAAACAAAAATTTGATTTTCTTCCTTAAAGTTTAGTAATATTTTAATTGTGCACATTAAAAATAAAAACCAGACTTTACTTAATTGATACATATAATTTTAGTACATTTATATTTTTGAAAAAGAAAACATTTTTTAAATAACTCACTTTTATAAAATTTAAAATATTTTAAGCCATTTTGCACGATATTAAGTTTTACATAAACTTTATAAACAATCTTTATGCTAATGTAATGAAAGTTGACGTTGTCGTCTTTTTGAACCTAAATTCGATAAATTTCCTAAGACTATTAATATTTACAATCACTTTTGTGGTGTATAAATTAAATTTTGTGAAACTAGTTTAAAATCAAAATAATAAATAGGTTTCATACAAATTTATCGTAATTCGCATGCAGTAATACATATATTTTATTATTCAATTCAATGTGGATCAAACAGTATTTAATTTTATACATGCACACTAAAATTAAAACTTATCTCATTCTTAGTTATTGAACAGATAACTTTTTAGTAGTTATTCGTAAATAATTTATAATTAATAAAATTTTATACAAATCGCAAATTTAGGCGTTTTATTATCATTTATGAAAGCATCCATCGGTCGTGAACTTGATAAGATAATAAATGTAATATGATATTTTGCAAACAGAAACAAAGTGTCACTTATGTTTTTAATCACGTTTCATAGTAAAGCATAGTCATAGTCGTATTCAACATATTTTTACGTAAATATTTACGAAAATTGTTTTATAAATTTGTTCACAAAAGGTACCTTATATTCGAGACACCCTGTATATGCTTATTTTATAAATTTTAAACTAAAATTAGACTGTGAAAACTGAGTAAATGATCTTCCAACTACACAAAATTAATTTGTGAGCTCCATATACAGAATGTAAAATAAAACTATTCAGTGTCTTTATAAAATTACAATGTACAATTTAAGGTAACGATCTCTTCATTGTAATAAGATTTCCCCAATGAGCAATAGAAAAGTATTCATTTAAAAGCTTCTAATCGTACCCTTCCGGGTAAGCTTGAATCAATTAACGCGTAAACTAACTTACGGTCTGGGCCTAGTTTACATAATTTGTTTCACAGAAAATCATTCATTTCTAGTTACTTGACCACCTCTTCTTCCTTGCCGTAAAAGAATTCTTTGTTACGAAAAGGGGGCAAGAAGATGTTTTCGGTGCTCATCAAGTGGAACCCCAAGGTTGAAAATTTTCAAGTTAGTGAATCGATATTTTAAAATAAATAACACAGGACAACCTGCGGTTTACAAAACGTAAGAGAACGAGGTTCTTGATATAAAAATTTAACCATGCTGCCATATTAGTTTCAAACGAAGAGCTAACAAGAAGTCGTCTAAAACTGCCGCGTTGTGTTGAACGAACAACTTAAAAATTCCTAGCGGGAAAATGCCTTGTATTTAAATTTTACCAATCTTCTATTAGTATTTCAAAACAACGCTTTTTACCGCTGAAAGATACAAGCTCGAATTTAGCCGAGTATCTACGAACACAAAATATGTTTTCTACCTAACAATCTTAGGAATCCGGTGACTCAATAAAAACTTCTATAACTAAATTACAGAAAAGGAGGAGTCGCTTTGGGCATAATGCTTTTCTAACAAAACCAAAATAATACAAATAACAATTTCATAAATTAAAATTTAATGAAATAAGGATTTCTCTAGCCTCAAAATCAAGATACATTAATCAAAGATTTAATTTAATACTTCCAACTAATATGTTTAAAGGTAACAACTTTTAGATACGGGGTGTTTTCAAACGGTTGATGCACGAATTCGATAAAAATATCAATTATCTTGACGAAATATTTTTTATATGTATTTATATACAGGATGTACTTAAAAAGCAAGGCGTTTTGCAATAGATTCAAATTTGACAACGAAATTTACAATACAATACATTTAAAATTTTATGTAATTTCAATTATAAACCTACAGGAAAAGAGGCAATCATCTATTTGCTGACTTCCAGAATGCATTTATTTGCTTGCCTTGAATATTTACTTCACAAAATGCTCCATTCCTCTAGTAAATTTTGTTAAAGATCTAAATTAAATTTTATAAAACGAATAGTGTGTAAGATTGAGCTGCCGTCAAGTAAAACTGAGCACATTTCTAGCATGCGATAATTTCTGTTTCACATTAACAGCTCAAATTACAACATCGAGTGATAATTAAATTTACATTAAATTCAAGCGTTTGATTTCATCTGTCTATGTGAAGTATTCACACTCAGGGTAAATTCGTTCCAGAAGGTTCAGTTCTAGACTTTTTGGGTGCACTTAAGTGCAAGGAAATATACTTGATAATTCATTTTCAATACCGCCAAACCCGAATTACGTAAAAAATTTCGTTTATGGTAGCGTGCTCTTCAATTTATTTTGAAGCAAACGCTACCATCTTATCGCTAGTCATATTTTAAAGATTTCAAATTAGAAATTACATTTTGAAAAACTGTGTACGTTAATTTATTCATTATTTATTGTTATATTTTGTTACTGTTAAATAAAGAAAGGTAGACTTTTAGATGTTTTATATAATAATGTAACTATTAAATTATTTTTCTTAACTATCAATTTATCAATTATTAAGTTACTTTAAGTATGTAGAAATGTGTGCGTTCAAATTGGGAATCGAACCCGGAACCTCTACTTAACCATGGTAACGCACTGTGTAGTGAATTATTCAATCACGTCCACAGTCTTTAAAATCTTTATTTTCGTGATCTTGCTGTGAATATAGTTTAACTTATTCAATAAGAAATTTGTCATATTTCTAAAAAAAGTTTCTAGCCCATTGCTTCGACTACAGCATTTGGCACTTCAAGAACCGTTATTACTAATTTTAGGTGTCATAAGGCAAATGTTCACACCTGTGACCAATAAATATTAGGGAAGAATCAACGTACTACATGCCGCCATTTTACGTAGCACAACGGATCAATAAAAGTAAGTAATCAAATGTTCAGATCGTAATGACCTTGGCAGAGCAACTCACTTCGCTCTATCCCCGTTTGAAATATAATTCCCTGCTACAGTTGGAGTACAAGAATCATAGATATCACTAGATTGCCCAACAATGTTAGTTGTGATTTTGTTGTTAGAGAAGCGTCTACAAAATATTGTTCCGAAAAAGTATCAAATTTTTGTTGTAAGTCGTGCAATAGTAAATTCTTTCCTAAATTTATGAATTTAAAGTAATATTGCAGTTTTAAAATAAGCACTGCATGGTTTTATTGACTACAAAAGTTTGCTAATAATGCAATTCATATTTTTAATTTTAACACTTTGACTAAATTTACTTTAAATTTTAATTCCACGTTGTAACGTGTAAAGGCTCCTTTAGGCGCGAGTGGTTACCTAACTTTTTTGGTACCGATTACTTAGCTAAGGAGCGTGTTCAAATGTCAATATTATTGATTTTAACTTATCGGACTTATTGTGTTTGTAGTTAAAGTAGTAGAAATAGTGCATTTCTGAAGTCCTGAAGTCTAATTAATTAATCCCGAGTGCCTACGAATTAATAGAACCATATTTTTGTTTTAGAATATTAATTTATTGCATATATTTTTGCCGCACAGCTGCATTTAACATGATTTTCTTTATGTGAAAATTAGAAATCTGGAGGTTTGTTTATAACGTGTAATTTTACCAGATAATAAATAGTTTATTTTTAGGTTTCTTTATTTCTTTCCTTGTCTTCTTGTTGATATTTCGAATTATTTTTAATCAACATAAATATGGATTTTTTTAAATCCTTACTCCTCACTTATAAAAGGAGAACACTTGTAACTTTTTTCGAATCACCTGTTCTTCTAAATTTATACACAGCTTTAGCTACTAAATTTTGCATATAATTCATTGAATAATTGAAAAATTTTCTTGGCTCGGAATCGAACACAGGTCACCTAGATTTGATTCCTAGCGCGCTACCCCGGTCATGACGGCTCTACTTATTCATATTAGTAATTAGTCTAAATTTAACACCCATGAAGTAATTCGAATTACGCCATGGTGTAGGTGTAGCGCGCTAGAAATTAAATCTAAAAGACCTAGCATTTTTGAAAATGTTTATGATTAATATTTTCAATATTTCTCTGTTCCTGCCACATACAGGTAGTTTAATTCCACGTTTCTATGTTCAATTTCCAGAAATGCATTCAACTATCTTACTGGTATGCAGATACTATCAGAAATGTCTAGATACACTTCGTCGAACCAACAACTAGATGCAGTTCTGTCATAATTAATAAATTATTTAATTTATTGAACATACAATTTTGCTCAAAGTTAAAGCATAAAATAATATTTAAAGAATTGAAATATTCACTTGTGAAAGCAATTGCAAGTCCTAGTTTTTGTATCAGTAATCGATATTACTTTGTTAAAACTTTGAATACTTTTTTTATGTCAATAACTATTTAATCAACTTTATATAATTTTAAGACACTATTATCAATTCGAATAAGTCAACAAACTATACTGCCAATGATAATAAATTATTGATTAGTTTTTATATTTATAACATGGTATCTTCTTGAATATTTTCCAGTTCTATATTTTAAGGATTTTTTACAGTTTCGATGGAAGTATCGACCAAGCCATTTTTTTTCAAATCCCTAAGTAGTTTATAAATTAGAACTCATCGGATTTAATCAACATCCGCGGTTCAAAATATTTGGTTGCAATTTACTTATAGAATTCCTCTCGTAACTTATTTTTTTATCAAATAAATCGAAAAATCCTTTTAATTATATAAGATAAACCGAACAAAAAAAGCGTCTTTAAAGTAGATCACACTCAGAGACTTTTAAAGACGAAAAGCTTTGTTACATTTTTAACCTATTTAAGCATTATATTTCAAAGACCATATTTTTGCACATAATATCCTTCTTCTTGAAAAGCGACAATTATTTGAGACAGATCTTAGGAAAGATCTTTGTTATTTAACAAAAATACAGAAAATGCGACGACAGAAAATATAAATTACCATAATCCAATGCTTGTATGTTTGTATTTTTAATAATAAAAAAACAGGTAAAATTATTTAAAATAAGAATTCATTTCTAATTTATACAAGACACGGAATGTATTTAGATGATTATGTTTTTATTATACATGAATATTTAATTAATTCTGTAACATTTAATTTTCTCCTTCCATTTTTAAATAGGTGACCTAATTTTCTTTTATCTGTGTAACTGCAATTCGGTTACAGTTTAAGCGCTATCCCAAGAACCTTGTAAGAGATCTCTTGAGTTTTACTTTTCTAACTAACATCATTGAGATTTAGTAGGATATAGAATGAAAATTTGTCGACTAAGTTTAGTACACTTTACGTTCTTGCAAGTTAATGAGTCGATTTTTCTACAAAAACTTGCTCATAAACTTAATTTTTATAAAACATAATTAAATTACTTTAATAACAAAGACGTCTAATAAAAGACCAAACCATAAAAGACAAAGTTTTATAGTCAAAAATTCAATTCAAGAAAGCAATGCCAGAAGAAAACAGAACTTGCGCATAAAATTGCAAGGATGCACCTGACATCAGTAGCTAGTAGCACGATAGATCTCGTTTTAATTCAAGAGAATTATAATTGTAATACAGGGTGTGGCAAAAATATTTAGAGCTAACATAAAACGCGGTGCATATGCTTATTACCTCTTCAAAGATCTAAAATTCTATTCAAACAACTAATAGATAGCGCATTAATTCATGCGGTGACTTGTGAAGCGCTGACCGAACGAGCATCGTGCGTTCGCAGTGGAATATTTCTCCAAAACAATGACTATGCTATTACGACACAGCGTGAAGTCGGCCACTGTTTCAACATCGGTAGGAATAGGCAAACAAAAAACCTCCATATCGTCCACAATCCATACCAACTTCTGAAAATATGAAGAGGATTAAAGGGGCAATACTTCGTAGTCCTAAGCGTACATTTAGACTTACATTTTCACCCGTTTAAACTGTACATCGTGCATGACTTACTTTCTCAGTATTTAAATCAACCGGTATAGTTATCATGGAAAGTCGTGTCACAACAACTCATTTAACTTAGATTGGGGTTGTTCAAATTATAACATGTAATCACTATGTCATTGTTAATTCAAGTTAAGTTTTTCATCATGAAGAGCTTAAGATTTCTTACCTAAAGGATTGTGATAGAAAGATTACCTAATGCTGAAAACTTGTCAAACGTCAAATTGAAAATGTTTACTAATCAAAGGACGCCAGGAGAACCTTAAATCAGCTAAAAATTAAATATATTTTAAACTCTTTCTCGTAAGGTTGCTAGCAGCATCAATTATTTGTACATGCATTGAATTAATCAGGCCTATTACATACTAATTTTACTTTTACTTATACCCAATACGTCCTGAAACTTATACTTCAATAATTGTTCAAGTTATACAAACACATAGTTTAAGCAAATTAAGAATTGCAAATAACTCACAGTTTTTACGTTCCAAAAGTTATCAGGATGGCCGCATTATTACTTTAATCCAAATCGAATTAAAATTACAAACATATACATTTGTTAATATGCACAGGATAACGGAAACAACAGAATACGCCTCCTTTGTATACAACAGCATTAATTATAATTTAAAATTAGCGAAAATAATTAAATCACTACACTTGCGTGCGCGACACAATATGTCCGTTAATCACTCATTCATAATATACTGCACGCTTAAAATTAATGACAAAATTTAAAATCTCCTTGCAGACTTTATGCCGCTAGGGCACCTTCCAGTAGACTCCCCTGTCCTAAAACAGCCTACAAGTTATCCTTGGTAAATATCCAGCAACCATCGGTGTTCCATATATCTCAGAACTAAAAATTTCTCTGGATGAACGAATTAAATTTCAAACATCTGTCGCATAATTACAGCAATCCTCGGGCCTGCCTTTTACACATCCGATACGAGATCTGACGGACTTATACATATATATTTTATAGATAAACTCGTTAAATGTTTTACATCCACCTGGATTCGCAGCTGCAACTAACTGACTGACTAAAAACTTTAGCGGGAGGCTGGGGAAATTAAAAAAAACATTCATGATATAAGCAAGCAAAGCATAATTTCATCTAAAAAGAAACTTTCTCCCATGAAAAATAAATCACATTATATTACGACCAATAAAGGTAAAATATTTAAATATTTAAACACATTGTAAAAATTAGAGATAACGAATGTATGTAACGGAATTATTTGATTAAAACATACAAAAATAATTTTAAATACAAGGACTGTTCCAAAACTATCCGACCTTCTTTCATATCTTCCCGCCTGACAATCGTAGCGCCCTCTTCTGGGTACGAGTATTATCAGCAAAGCTTTACGAACTCTCTCGATGCTGCAGTGTTCGTCTAAACCCCTTAGTTCACGTGCAGCGTGCGTTTCTTTATAGCGTGTTGTTTACGTTCGTCGCATTTTGCTGTTGTAGAAAGTGACGGAAAGATTGGAGCAACGAATTTACATCAAATTTTGCGTGTACGGAGACCATCACAATGATGAAGATGGCATTTGGGGACGAGTGTATGAGCAAAACACAATTAAAAGAGTGGTATAAGCAGTTCAAAGTCGGAGCAATATCAAGTCGTTACTAATTGCTTTTGTTGATAATGAGGGTGTCGTACACCACGAATATGCTCCTAGAAGTCAGACGATCAACAAGGAATATTATCTTGCAGTTATGAAAAGGTTACGTGAGGTAATTCGCAGAAAACGGGCTTAACTTTGGTTAAGCGGTGACTGGCTTCTGCATCACGATAGCACGCCAGCGCATGCATCGAAACTTGTACACCAATATTTGACAAAGCACAAAGTCGTACAACTCCATCAGCCTCTGTACAGTCCTGATGTAGCTTCCTGCGACTTTTGACTGTTCTCAAGGTTAAAAATGCCGCTCAAAGGACATTGATTCGACGACAAATAAACAGTCGAAACTAATACGACAAACGTTCTAAAGTCTATACCCAAAACGAGTTCCAGGGCTGCTTCCAAAAGCAGCGTATTCTTCAATCAAATGGTGACTACTTCAAAGGATACCACCAGCCCGAAGATGCAGAATAACACCAGCGGGGAAATATGAAGGAAGGTCAGATAGTTTTGGGACAGTCCTCATATATAGAAAAATTCGTTTTTATTATAAAACTGAAAAAAATGCATGTTTGGAAATAAAACTTACATGTGAATAAAAATAAATTGAAATATAAATGCTATACATATACAGGATGTTTTACTAAATAAAATTAATCGATTTTTCTTAAATTACCTAATAAAAGCGATAACGTTACACAGTTTTATGGTAAGCTGCTGGAAACGATTCATGTACAACCGAATTTTCTTGAGAACTTAGTTGTGTTCAACGGGGCATGCTTTTCCTCAGCGGCGATGTTAATAAACACAGCTACAAATATTGGCAAACTCAAAACCCACAGTTGAAGCATCAATCGCCTCTCCGTAGTGGCAAAGTTATAACCCAATACGTCATTTGTTTTGCAGTGCTTGGGCCATGCTTTTTCAAAATTAATTTGGAGACATTGATGGTCTACTCCCTGCAGCAATTATGATTCCAGAAATACGGTGCCATAGCGGGTGAATCAATATGTCATATTTCCGGCGGGGACCATGTCGCGTAACTTAAATGACCTTCACATTCGCCAGAGTTATCCCCTTGCGACTTTCTTTTGTAAAGGTACTTAAAGCAAGAAGTCTAGGCGACGCGACCTCATACCTTGGAGGAGTTGAGGGAGTACATACGAGACGTCTGACTCTGTCACGCACAACCTTGCGCTTAGCTTTAACATTGAAATGGAGTAAATGTATTTTATTAAAAAATGCACGACAGCAGCATTCTTATGAGTATGGTGTTATGAGTCGGCCTCCACGTTAGCTGAATTTGAACCAGCTGCTAGTAAGAGCAGTGAATTATTCAGGTGCGCAGTTTTGCGCATGGGTTCACGCGACCCAATCAAGATTCTACGCAATAGTAGACAAAGATCTACAAGATATATTAATTAATTACATAGACAAAAGTTTTTATTCATTTTATATACAATATTTGTCTAAATCTGCTATGTCCAACCTAAAGTCCAATAAAATTCCACGAATGTGAAGTGAGCCGCAATAAAATTAATAATAAAAGTTGGAACTCTTCGGAAAATGGAAATTGCGGGCCGCATGTGGCCCGCAGAGCGAACATGGCGGGTCTAAATCAAAATGGTTGCCATCGAAGTACAACCTTTCTACATTAACACATTTATTCAGTCGACGTTTCCAATGTTAAAGACTTCCCCGAACCTTTCAGCTGAAATGGTTTGCAACACCTCGATCTCATGATGACGTAATTGAATGAGATCTTTCAGCCGAGGGTAAAGGAAGAGTTCAGCGGAACCTAAGTCAGATGAGTAGGCGGGGTTAAAGATGTTAACTTTGCTGCGGGCGAAAAATTTATAAACAACGAAAGCAGTGTGAAATGGCGCGTTGCCATAGTGAATCATCCAGGAACTATTTCTCCATAACGTTTGTCATGAAGACGTTCTAAGGCCTCTAGACAGTACCCTTTTTTAACCGTTTTACCTGGTGACTAAAATTTCATGTGCATAATCACTCAGCAGACGAACGCCATTAAGTCGTGGCCCTCCCCATAGTATTATTAGACTAACGACTCGTCGCAATCCAGTCGTGCCGCATATTTTGATCCGCAAACAAGTTTTTAGGCACCATATTCACTTAAATGTTGAGCAGGGCTAGGCGGAACAATTTCGCAGCTGATGTTAAGACGCTCGTGTCGTATACTTAAACAGCGATCAAAGGCCCTCAGTTCTTCAATCAAGAACATGCGACAATCTTTTCTTCGTTTGCCAATATCGTCCTTTTTAGGTTGCCTTAACCACTTAAATACCATCGCTCGCTTCGTTACGTCTTGCACGTAAACTTCTTTCAACTATTACGTTATTTCCTCCCCGTTCTTCCCGAGTTATACAATAAATTTGTTCACGTAACATATTAGACAAAATTTTCGACTAAACGCAAACTTGTATTTATATAAAATTCCGTCAAATTATTCACACATACCAGTACCAAATTATTTCTGTGAAGTGTTGGGTGAAGTATCGGTACGCAGTCACACATAGACCATATTCTCAGTGTTTCCATATGCGGAGGAAAATGTTTGTTATTAATTGCCATGCCTCGTATGTAAAAAATCGACACCGTTAAATTCAATTCTCAAATCTGTTAGGTATTTTTTAAATTTGCATTTACTGTATTCAACTTTGTAAATCATATTTAAGCATTTCTCTGGCAATTGTAAATGCATGTATCAATTATTTGTTTTATAAATAAAAATAGGGGCGGCTAACGTACAAGCAAGCAGGGTAGGTAAATATTTCATACTCGTCACAGAATTGTCTTGTGCATCTTTTTATCTTATTTGTTTCAGAGAAAACTCAATTTAAGTTTATTTGCAAAAAATAAAGAAAAACACGCTACAGCGCGGCGACTCTTGCTCGAAACAGACCAAAAAGCGCACTAGAGTTTGTCACTAAAAACTATCGTATTTGGCAAATAAAACTCACATTTATTGTGAAGGCACGCTTATTCAAGCATAAGAAATCATTAAAATGCAGTACAAAACAATTTTGCATAAAAAGCAGAAGTATAAAATAAAGTTTGTGCAATACAATGAAGATATCACAGCACTATATACATTTATATATGTATCAGACAATCAAATAGTAATTTGTTTAATGTACAAAATTTTGGTTTCCATTCAAATGATTGCTGGTCGAAATTTATGAGTTCAAGGATGTAATAAAGGGGTTGCTATCGTTGTTCAATTAATCATCGTCAAGTTTAAATTGATTTTATTTGTTAACTATACCGTCAATAACTTTGACACTCAGAAATCACCAAACTGTCGCACTTACGAATAGCTTGACACCTATTTTATTACTAACGTAGTTTCTCTCAACCATTTCTCTAGCGTCTTTGTTAATATTAATTATGCGTATTGAAAGTCACTTGATATAGCAAATTATCAAAGCAGTATCGGGGTAATATTTGAAGTATCACTGTTTAATTATTTCTCTACAGAGAAATATTTGTATCGGGTTTATTTAATTACTGATGATAAATTACAAACTTTTCGACACATGTCGAAATTGACAGAGCAATTTAAATTTCCCGCGCGATTAATGAATCCTTAAGATTATTGTTATAAAAATGTGATGTTTTAGATATTTTGCATGTAAAATAGTTGACCACAGTAAAAATTAATTCAGTGAACCAGTTCGAAAAATACGTCATAATTGGGAAACGCCAAATTCAAATTGTCTTTTATTACGGTGGAGGTTCTTCATTTGTTTGATATCCTTGGCGATATAAAAAACAATTGCGACCTAAATAATTGCTGTTATCCACAAATACAAATAACACATGATACAGCTGATACGCCAACGTTATAGAACAGTTTCGCTTGTTTCAGTGACGTCATCAGACATTTGTGAGACAGTTTAACTTCTTTGTAGGGTATCAAAAAGTGTAGATATTCAACTAATTTGCCTGAAAATATTTAATCGACTGTATTGAGTGAAATAACAAAACTGCATTCCTCCTCGATTTGTGTTTTTTTGCGTTAACCTAGCGCATTGATCATATTGAGGTAAGAGGGATTGCGACTATTCCAAGAGGTCTCAATTGGGTTAAAAGTAATCGTCGTTACGCGGGTAAAAATTTGACACGTGTACACACCTTCAAAACTCGATCTTTTTAAAACTTACGGTTGATTCTCATGTCTGCAAAAGTTCTAGATCATGAGTCTATCGTATTTCACAATGCTATTTTACCGCGAATACACTACAAGCCAAATTGCGAACAAGTCATGCTTGCTTAAACTTATGAAAAAATTTACGAATACAATATTAACGAAAGCGATGTTTTTAGATTTTTCGAAGCTTCAGGTAGCAGAGTACGCTGGGCTACAGAAATATGAAAGAAAACGAAACCAAGTGTAGCACCTCAACTTTGAGTATTATTCAGTCAATATTTGACACCGCTCACGTCGCAAAGAAGTTTTCAGAATATCAAATATAGTGTAAGAATTACATCGCTTCAATAGATTAAATTTAACAACACTCCATGTTTACATCCTGAAACAAGAGAATCCCGATATATTCTTTTCAATGTGCTAAATTATAAAAAACTTATTCCGAGCCGTTACAATGCTTTTTAAAGAGCAAACCTCGTCGCATAAAAAGAATCAATAAAGAAACAAAAGCCTTTGTTTACTATTTCTTAAAACACTTGCACAAATAGCGCCGTATAATTACTATTTCCGTTACTTCAGTGAACAAAGACAATATACACAGAGTAAAATACAAACCCAATTTTTGTCATCTATACTAAAAGTTTTTCCCATGAATGTTAAAGTTGTAGTTTTCGTCGGGATTAAAGTTGGACAATAGCCAAAGATCGTATTTCAAAAATAACGGCGGCGTCCTTGATCCGTTTTCTACAATATTCTGCATACGTGGCATAAAAGATCAAACTCTCCGGCATTCTTTATGCGTTGTTACTGGGAAACTTGCTTTTGAAAATCTAATATCATTGAGCGTGTATAGTTTATCAATTTTTCTAATATAAATTCATAAAGCGACTTCGTGACCTAAAAAAAGCTAAACAATATGATGAACTGTACTCATTGAGTTTCGTGTCCACATAGCATACGAAACACATTATTTTATTTTCTACCCTTATTTAAGTTCAAATTTCATTATAAGGACAAAAAATAAAAATTACACAATCTAATGGTGCAATAAAGATTTTTAAGGCACTAAAAATGGAGGAAACGTGTACTAGTAGACGAGTCTCATTAAATTTGATACATATTTAGGTTTTGTCTGTACGGTTTCATTTCCGTTAGTTTGTCACAGTAGATCATAAAAATGTATACTAGCTTTCACACAGCACGGTTACCGTGCCGTGTCGTCCCGTGTGAAACCTGCTATATATTTTTATGATCTACCGAACGGGCAAAACCGTTGTGGTGAAAGAAGCCCAAGGCGTGTAGTAAACCAAGATATTTTAAATGTATTTGACCTTCACTACAAAGAAAACCAATTACTTTGTGACCATTCAACCTTAAAGGCAGAATCAATTTTAGGAGGTCACATCGTAGGCGTGCATTTTGTGATGCTTGGGAAAATATTTGGATAAATGGATGCCACGATTTCTCAAGAATGACTCACGTACCTTCTCAAACCTTGAAAATTTAACCTTTGTCTTAAGGTCATGTACCAACTAAGAACTGTATTCGAAGAAAAGCCGTAATTAAACCACTCACCTTCAGTTTCGGTGGATATAAGGCTGGTTTGCGCATGAGTTTGTATCGATAAGCAGCGAAAATTGCCGAAATATTATTACCATATCACGACTCTAACGAACTTCACTGATCGAAAGATACTTTCCGACCATAAATCCATTAACTACTTTTACATTTATTAAAATAATGCGCTTGGTTTACCTTGGCAACCTAAATAAAGTTTACTGTTCTGCTTTGTGGTTGAGACTTCGGGATGGAAGACTCCCTTGGCCTTCTTGGCCTCATATACTGTGGTCATTTCGCCATACAAATTTGAAGAATTTACACCACCAATAAGGATTTTTAACGTGCCAATCACCACATTGACCCGGAATCTTCCTTATCCGAGAAGAATGCATGTTTCTTAAAATTTTCTCCGTTTAAAGCTTTACCGACCTTGATCGAGTTTGAACCCGCGACCCTTGCACGAAGAAGCAAGCATACCAATCGAAGCTGGCCCTAAAATAAGGTATATATTCTTGTATATGACAGCCTTAAACTTAAATGAGTTTTGTCTAATTTGAAACCATTTGTTGAACCCAATTTCTAAAAAATTGGCTAAGAAGATAAAAAGGAATAACGCCGGAATTTACACCTTCTGCTTAAAAATTATTTTTGATACTATTGTGTTAACAATGATTACCATAAATGCTAACAGCAGGCGAAGAGGCCTTAGACCTTAGATTTTTTATTAATTAAGCGAACACCTGGTTTAGGAACAAACACAAACTACCATAACTTTCTGAGTTCATACTAATTATTTCACCTGGACCAAAAGGATAAGGTTGGCTAAAACTTTGAAAGGAATGCCGTATCTACATGTCTACCGCCTTTCACCGTTGCCTTTGAAGTGTATAAAGGTTTAGTTTTTGAAGTAAGTACTCACGTACTGATTCTAGAGATGCCAGCTTACCGCTCCAAAAGTTAAATTTGATAAAAATCTTTTTTAGAACAAACGCAAAGATACTTAATAGTGCATAAAACCCCAACAAGACTAAATATAGTGTCGGGCATGATAGGTATAAGCGCAACTGAAATTCTTGTAACATTTGGCATTCATTTGGAAACACCCGGTATATGTATATAAGTGAATTAATAGTAAACCCTAATTGGCGAATTACCAGTACCATTTTTATGTCTTACAAACGTAAATCTTTAAATTTTGCAAAGCCATTATCAACAAAATTTAACAATATTCAAAAATCCCAGTTCACGTTTTGTAAAACATAAGGGCTTTTCCTTAAAAAAAATACATCAACTTTCCCATGAGAACATCCAGTCTTCTAAATGTTAACCGCCGATCCCTTTCCCCCTGCAATTTCAAGGAGAAAACTTCCATTAACGGCAATACAGTCTCGAACATCATGCAAAGTAGTCGCATTTTTCCGTGTATGTGTGCCTAGAATAATTCTGAGGAATTCATCAAAGAGCTACCCTTTTTGTATGGATGTGTATTCGAGGCCGAATAATTGAGAATTTGACCTACTATTGCTAAAGGCGAATTTGTGTTTGGGGTCGGCGTTGTTTACCTGCTCGATTCGCTAGCAACGGTTAGAGCCCGACAAGGCAGTACACAAGGTACAATAAACAATCAGTAAACAAAGTCCGCACCTTTTCTTCAAAGTCGCAGACCACGGAGACCTCAAATAAGTGACATTCTTCGATTTTTTTCAATTCACTGAGTTTCTCCGAGGAATTCGACAACCATGTACGCTGGAAAAACTTACTTCCATTCAGTAACGGATAGACAATTTTATTCACGTTTATGTCAAATTTAAGTAACGAACAAAAGAATACTTAATTGAAATATTCATTGCAATCTGAGGCCACGACTAGACGGCGCCAGTTTTTGTTATTAATTTTAGAATAATTTTAGGAATTAAATAGGGGTCCCCTATATTTTACACATTATTTTAGATTAACGTAAACAAATTGTTTATACCATGCTATTTTTCTTTGTGTCATTATAAGTGAAGTATTTAGTGTATTTAGTGCAGACGTTTTTATTATTTTACCGTTATAAATCTCCATAGACATAGTAACTATAATTTTCTTACAGGAAAAACGCTAGACATAAGTAGGTAAAATATTTACAAATTATAAGTCTAACCCGAACTGCATTAGGCGTACTTCTCCAGTGGCTTACGCTAAATAAGTAACTGGTAAGTATCTCATGGTAAAATTATAACATTTGGGTTGAAATAAGATTCCTTATCGTCTCGTTTCTGGAAAATATCTAACCCTTAAAATATTTAGATAAGGTGGCGCTCAAAAATTACGACTTTTTTCCCGATTTTTGATACTTTCAAACCGTTCCTGAATTTTAGCCCAGTTAATTTCATCGTCAGCGTAGAACTCCCTTTTTTCTCCACTGCAACAGCCGGAGCTGCTAGCTAATTCAGGGCAACCGGCATTTTAGATAACCTTTTGAATCGTAAAGAGCATTTAGTCCCGTTATATAGGATATAAACGACGTGATAGAATCGTTAAATATCATTGCTTGAATATCAGCTCCCGGAGATGTTCGCCATCGAGTAACACATTCTTGTAAACGTCGAGAAGGTGACTACATAACACGCTGCAAGATTTCTAGAAGAATGCTCCGCATGACTTTCTGCAAGCATTCCCTAAGTCGATTCAGTAGGTGGGGGCGTGTGGAATACCACACTTGAAGGTATCCCCGTTATAAAAAGTCAGAGGATATTCCCACATCAAGAAACCAGATGGACGGGAAGCACAGGTCGCAAAAGGTCCATGAATTGTTGCTCCATTCGCTTGGAACTATAGCTGTGCTAAGTTGTGGTTGGCTAGCGCCAGCATGGCAACGAAGCGGTCGCCCTTGATGATAACATCACGACCATGCTCATCTTCACGGACAAAGAAATGGCACACCATGGAACAAACTTTCTGCTTCCAAGTAACGAAGCTACAATGTGCTCACGCACCCGGTAATTCGAAATGTGTCTCATCAAAGATCAGGAAATTATCGTGGATTTCTGGGTCGGCGTCCAACCGTTCCACCGAGCAACTCCGTCGCTATTTGTCAAGGGTTGAACCGTATGCAGTTTATAAAAATCGAAGTGCAAGTCAGCGTGCCAGAAGTGCCACGAAGTGCGTGTTAGGACCTCTCCGACTTCCTACAACCGGCGTCCGCTATGTTTTTGTCCTGTGAACGATCGACGAAAGCTCCTATGCACTGCAATGTCGCCACAGTAAACGAATAATGATGTTCTGCCGACCAAAGCGCCATTTTAACTTAACTATGTACAAACTTCGATGAGAGATTAAAACATAATGAAGATGAAGATCTATTTATTCTCTTCCACATTCAGATATAATGTTAGCATTGCAATCTATACCGCTCTTGCAGATAGAGGTGCCTGTAATTCTGTAATTAAAAAATCGCCGATGATGTTCTTCAACAGGAAGTGCATGACTTCAGTGGCAAAACACAGGCGTGCTCTTTCAATATGTTCTAAAGTATAATTAGGTTACCTAGAGTTCTATTCGCTTCTTAGAAACCCACCCTTGAATTGTTCAAATCTTCATCGTTCATGAAAAGGCACGGGGAGCCTGCGAACTACTTAAGCACCTGCTTGAAGGATTTACACATCGCTAGATGGCGCCGTCATCGCCGCTGTTAAAGTTTTCTAATTTCTCTTGCGATAGTTAATCACTGATGTTGCATTATATTTAAAGTGTGGGTTCGTTTAGAATTAACAGATGCAGGTTTATACACAGAATCGGTGTACTTTAAGGCTCCAAGAACTTCCACAGATAACATTTAGTAACTGAAAAACCAAACACAACTTTGATCTAATTGTTCCAATTACATTACATTTTTAGCTCAATGCTCTAATCATGTGTTAATTTTCTGTCTCTTTCTAGTACTGTCTTCTTTTTGTAAATATTTCAATGACCCCACATTACGGTAAAAATTGATTATTTTTAAAATATTAGATTTTTATTCACACAGAATCTATAGTTGATAGATAATGTAAAACCTCATAAACATCAATATCTCATTTTCAGAAAAACGTTATGTGCAACCTTCTGTTTTTAAAGGCATATCTATTTCCGATATATTAAACGGCTTCTCCCTTTAAGATCAATTCTTTTTATCGCTAGTCTTTCCCTATTTTTCATGTAAATTTCACGCCAATTTCTGTTCTTGTTTTTAATCCAACTCCGCATTGATAATATTGCTTAAATAGGATTCCGTAGCTGTGTTATTTATTCAATATTAGCATCGCATGGGGTGTTTCAGTTTCAAAAGGGTTGAACAAAAACTGTAATTAAGCTTCAATAATATCGATACTTCCTTTAGGCCCTAATTAGTTCTAACCCTAACCTAATAATGTGATCAATAAAATGACTGGTACTGACATAGGTGGTTTTGTTGTTTTTCAACCCGTCAAGTAACTTTTTACTCCGATATCGAATATTGTATTATAACCCCTCATTTTCCCATTGAATACAAATGTAATTTTAATGTAGACATGCTATAAACTTTTGAAACTCTGAACAAACTTCTCGAAACAAAATTATGTTGTTAATGGTATTGCTAACAACTGTTGGATAATAAATAAAACAGTTTGTAATCTTCGATATTTTATATTCAATGTGGACTGTAATCAAAATTGCACACCTTAGAATTTTTGGTTATCAAATAAACTAATTGCATTTAATAAATTATTCGCATGCCGAGACATCATCGACGCATAAATTATATCATAGTTTATTAAAGCTTATTATTCCAGCATGACAGATAGACAGGTTCCTGCTGTACCGACTATAAAATCGATGACGGCTTATTAGCGTGCAAATATCCGATTCAGCCTTACAGAACACGTTGCATTCAGCTTGAATTACCAAAAAAATTATGTAAATACTACTCCCACTTGAAAATCTTAATTTTTAAAATAATATAAATTTTGTACAATATTTGTATAAACTGTAAAATTTATAGTTGGCCAGCTTAAATACGGTTTTCTATACAGTAAAACGAAAAGTATAGTTTGGTTGACTGCAAAATTCGGCAACATTGCAAACGGGTCTTACATTGAATTTATTTATCACCACGTGTGATAATATTTTTATCCATCATTAGCTTTATATTTTAATTAATTATAATTGAGTAGGATTCTCTTTTATTTCTTTATTTTGCCCCACATATTAGTTTTCCAATTGTAAGTTATCATCTGCAGATAATTAGTTCATTATTATATTAATTAGCATCAGTTTACCAAACAATTAAGTATAGAATTTCAAGAAACAGGATTAGGTCAAAAATACGTTCTAATTAAATTAATTTACTACCTTTTTGGCGTTGTAACATTATTATTACTTTTACCTGTAATTTTTCTTTGAAAGGGGCGTGCTAAATACTGGAATTTAGAATCCATGTTAGAGAACAAATCCCTTTCGAAGATTTTCAATTACACGGAAGGTCACATTACCAAAACAATCCATTACAAACTAATCTCACATTAATATTTCACGATCTACGGTCAAACGCAGATTCACAGGTATTACTAAGTTAATTTACTATTATTAATTCAGTTATTCAAATCCAGCATAAATATAACACTAAAAACATTTATATGTACGTTACAACACAACAGCTTTTATGAATAACCGTCAAGTAAAACAAAAGCAATTCTATCCCGAACAAATACTGTAATTAAATATTTAATTTCAAAATGTACCGTTCGATGAAATATTATTTTGTATTTTGAGTAGTGTTTGTAAAGTATTAATAAAGCTTTGTTATTGAGGTATGAAAATGTATCGCCCAAACAATCTTGAGTACGAGTATATACAAGAAAGTGACGCATCGAACAAAAATTGATGTCACGGCCAAGGTGGACCGCACCGAGACCAACGTTACAAAATAAATTTACAAACAATTCAAACTCTTTCCGTAAATATGCTTTTTTGAATAATTTAATTCATTACTGAAAAAGTACTGCAACACAACAGCATGTACCATTTCATAATTGATAATATTCTTGCTACGGAAAAGAAGATATTCAAGAATGAAATGGATATTTATATTGTGTTAACAAATGCAACGGTGTGCCTTGGTAAGATTGTTAAATGTCTTCGTGTTCTGAAAGTGGTCAAAAGTAACGCTCACTTACTTTAGTGCAAGGGATAGAATAAGAAATTGCTATTCTAGGCTTAAACACTAAACTTTTAAATACAAAACTAATTCGCGTACTGGTTGGTTTCTTATCCAATTAACTACATTAACAAGGAAATAAAAATACGCCTTCAAGTACACTTACAGAAGGAATTATTGCTTTAAAATTAAACTTAAAACATGAACAATAATTAAATGGCCTCGACAGGTGAGAAGCAAAGCTTTTGGAGCCGATGGGTAGCTCGGTTGAGATGTTGGCGAGGTTCATGCTAAATAACAGGAAAAATATATTTGTGGGACATTTTATGCTCATGATACACTTTTTCCATTCAGAGCTTTGATAAAATTGCTTAAATTTTACCTTTATTGTTTTTGACCTATTTAATTGATTTTTAATTTGTTGCATGCTTTTTGTCAGTTTTTTATATTGATTCTTAATAATTTTCCTTAGTATTTGTCAGTAACTTTATTATTTACTGTAAGGAGAATATTTGCATGTGTTTTTCGCTGTTTGGTTTATTCAATTATTGAGACGGGATGTATCTTTACGTATTTATTTAACAAAATAAGGAATTTATATGTACATTTTTTATTAATTCTATTTTAAAGCCTATTCTAGCTATCTACAATATTTACTATGCTATTTATATACTTTTGCAATTTTTGTACTAAAAATGAAATACTTATATTTGACTTTTCTACAGCCTACCAGATAGCGTAGTTTTTAATGCATCTTAAACTTTGCGCAGGCGCTAGTGTTTGATGATATAAGCTGATGAACGGCGTGTTTTCTATTAATGTTTAATTTTGTGCCAATTTGTAATATTTTTATTATTAATAGGACGAATTAATTTGCAGTGTTTTGTTTGTGAATTATTCCATTGGATACTAATGGCTGACTTTATCGCATCAGAGCTGGTAGATTTAGTTATTTACGATAACCAACTTCACATTGCTTGTTCAATTGATCTAACTTGTGCAGAACGTTAACTGAATATTTTAACACCCGGATTGCGCAGTAGTTTTATTTGTTTTACAAGAATTATAACGTAACAGCGATGACTAAGTTTATCAAAGTTAATTCTTAGGTATCCGAAGACTACGTTAACGTATTTTTACATTGACAACCGGAACTAGTTCATGTATATTTTTAGCAGAACTTCTCCCAGTGTACAGGAAACATTGTAATAAGCTCTGAGTATCGGTTTCAGGGAGCTTCCCCCAGTGTAATTGGGTACACAGGGAGTATCGTAATAAGCTCTGGTAGTCGGTTTGGGCGGGCTTCCCCCAGTGTAATTAGGGAGAACCGTGAGAACTGGTGATGTCTTAAGTGAATTGCTACCAGTGCAGTAGGATACAGGAAAAAATCGTTGATCTTCGGCTCGACAGGTGATACGTGTCGTCATTGCGTTCCATTTACCTGATTGACCCAATTATATATTTTTATAAAAATCAAGTTTTCTCAGAATAATTTATATAACAATATGTTCGTCCGTATTTTAATTTAAGGCAAAACATTAGTTCTTCTAAAAGTTCAAAATACTTTAAATTCACACGCGAAATTTAACGAAATTGTGCGTTTCACAAAGGAGTTGGTCCAATTATATAAAAATGTTCCGCAAAAGATCTGGAATACACTTTCGAACTTACGATATCGTTACAAAGTAACGAGTGCTCGGACCTACAAACAAAGCTCGTTGTTTAGAATATCGAAAATAAATACTTACATTTAAAATTCAGGATTACCAATTTTATCAATAATGGGTACAAGTCTAAAATCGACAGTAATTAGGAGGGTTAGATTATATTATCACCCACAATCGAAGATTCAATTATCTCAGGAATGCAGTTTAAATTTAACGGAAATCGAAGTTTAGAATCAGCCTGGCAAAGGTACTCTATTGTATCTCAAATTTAACTTACTTTCACTGCACAATGTATTGCCTGATTTCTAAAAAATAATATTATCACTAAAATCTAAAGCGTTAACTGAATGTATTGACAATAACAATTATTTTAATTCGTTAAAAAACGATTATCATTAAAATATATTCTTGCGATGGCCAACTCATATATTTATATATATATATATATATATATATATATATATATAT
>JAHWXV010015736.1:0-13762 GCA_024586415.1 Phrixothrix hirtus | reverse complement strand
CTACTGTGAACCACAAAGACAAAATAATATTAATATACTATTTCACTTATTTTTATTTACAATTTGATTTAAATAAAAATTTATTATGACTTCTAATAACTGAATACCTTCTGTTCAAGAAAAGATTTTTTTATATGAAAATTATAAGAAAAAGGTTAATTTAATTTATACCATACTATATCCAATCTATTGTTGTATTACAAGTTTAAATTTGAAGTAATTATTGTAATAAATAAAAAAGTTACAGGAACTTTTCATTTGTACAATCGTAAAAATTGCACTTATCAACACATTTTTTGACCCCACTTTTAAAGGAATCATTGTTACATACAATTTATTTATATGTGATTAAGCATTAAATTCTCCACACAATGCTTTTTGAATTTTTCAGTTTCATCCAACAGTTTTTTGTTTATTTTTATTTAAAGATAGGGGTCAATACATTTGCATCCAATAATAGTAACTTGTTAGATGTCACATTGGTAAGATCAAGTTATATTTATGCCATGTTGATTTAAAAATGTAAATTGCTTTTTTATATTGCATCTATATTTTTTGAAAGGTAAAAACATAACATGAAGTTGATGTCAAATCAAAAATAGTTTTAAAATACTTATAAAGGCCTATTATTGTTAATAAAGACCAAACTTCCACTGTAGTAGCAAATAACAAACAACACCAAAAATAACATTGGTAAACACTTAACGCCTGATCTTATATCAGTTTTAAAACATTTGGCGATGTTAAAGTTATGAATCAGTACAATGTATGGGTGTCACATAGTTACTTACAATTCTCTTCTGAATGGATCATATCCAATAAAAAAGATTTGGAACAAGCAAAGTAAGTTGATTCGCACTCAAAACAATGTTGTGTTCAGTGTTTGATATGATTATCAAATAATCTATTAATTAGTTAACTACAGTGCATATCTTACAAGAAGCTGCAATTTATTTATTCTCCTAAGGTAGAGTCCTATATTATAGAAAGTAAAGATAGGTGGCTTTTGATTGAATAATGCGATATCCGGTTGTAAACCACTTACATATAGCATTAATCTGATAAAGATATTAATCTTTTGCGGCCTTATGCTGGGGCAGCCCTGATGGTGAGGTTTTTGTTTCAGTGCCATGTAAGATGTGCCTCTACATTGAACTTGAAAGCCTTTGAAATTAAATTTCAAGTTTTGTTACATCGTCTATTTGATTGACGTGCATTGTAGTGGACTGTACTTTTAGTTTAATTGATAGAATACTAAACGTAAAGGACCTTTACTTACAACTTTACAATAACTATTTAAAGCAATAATCGTATTTGCAATTTATAATAATTAAAGAACAATGGTGCTTAACAAAGCGGTTCATCTGTTTATCTATTGATTCGCACTGCGCATGTTTGCTGATGCACTTTGAAAATGGGCGTGGCTTCAATGACAGGACCATACTTCGGATCCAGAACATGCTTCCTGCCTTAGAAACCTGTGCTTTCAATGAAATCTTCAGGCAATGGACATATATCAGAGGATCGCTTGATCTCTCCTTGGTTCCTCTTGATGACGGCAACTCAACCAACTCCATCAGCACCAAGGATTATGGAAACTACTCGACCAAGCAGCCAATGCATTGGTGAGTGGTTTGGGTCCTTCACCAAACCAGGCTGTAACCAACTCATATTTTATTTCCATTTTGTTTGGTGTTGCATCTCAGAAATGAATTTCCTACTCTATCTTTGCCAAATGTGTTGAGTGAGTGGTTGCATTAACTAAAATCGAGTAATTCTGTTCGCAGAAATGTCAAGCAAGTTAGGCTCTGTTAATGTAGTGAGCTTCCTTCCCACTAAGAAATGTGCAGGAGTGAGAGAAGATAGGTCAGAAGGGTTAGTGGAAAGAGGGGTTAAGGGTCTTGAATTCGGAACTACCTTAATTTGTACAACTTAATAAAATTATTTATAAGTTAATAAAGCATTTGTTAATACAAGTCTTAAATGGTGCTTAATGAACTTTATTCCCACCTCCACAATCCACCGAAATGTAGAGAGTAAGCCGGTATAAAGTGCCATCTAATTCCGTCAATAACCGAACCTTCGTTTAACTTGGAGTTATTTTTAACCAAGAACTTACTTAGCTAGTGTAGTTCATTGCAAGCTCCAACAAAGGAAGTGCTCTCATCTGAATAGAGATCAGAAAGTAAACCGTGTCGGCTCACAAAACAATGTAATGCTTAAAGAAAACAAGCGGCTCTCAAGTCAGACAAGTTCAATGTGAACGGTTCTTTTGCTAAAACATACAAATAAGCATATCCAACACTTGTAAGTTTTTGCATTCTGACCAATCTTATTTCTTACCAAAAATGGGCCAGCATAATCTATGCCTGTGTGGCAAAATGGATGTGACTAAAGGAAACTCGGGATTTAGGCAAATCCCCCATGATTGGTTGGAGAGTAATTGTATCAATATGAAAGCATTTGACACACCCTCTTACAGTGGCTCCAGCTAAATCTTGGCCTTTTAAAGGCCACACTTCATCATGCACTGAAGTTAGCAGTGCCTATGGTGCTGCCTGAATCAGTCGCAGATGCTCGTGTTTGAAGATCGACTTAGTAAACCAGTGGTTACTACATAAAATCGTAGGATATTTTTTGGCGAACTGAAAGTCAGATAGATTCAATCTTCCACCCACTCACAAGACCCTGTCTTGATTTAAAAGGGGGTTCAGATCAAGAATTTTGGATTTCCTTGGCAAAGGTTTCTTATCTCTTAACAAGTTCTGAAAGGGTGAATGGGTCTAAGACCCTTGCAACTTAGCAACTGAGCATATACGTCATAAAAGCCTTCAATAGGCTCAACTTGGAAAACTTTTTGAATTCTATCACATTTGGTCCTCCAGCTGACGAACAAGAGACAGCTTGGTTTCGTAATTCCGGTAAAACTTGGCAATCAAACTTGGAAGTTTGCCATGATGACACTTCTTGTACCAACCAAGAAGGGCCATGCCATCAATTATTAGATGTGATCAAGGAAGACATATCTGTTCCTTGTGATATTAAGTCTGGAGATTTATCCTTAAAAGGTACATGGTGCCAAAAGCATAAGCCTATGAGCATTTGAATTTCAGAGATGCAATTACTCACAAAGCATTGCAATAAATGAGGGGATATTTTCAACCAACACAACATAATACTGGAGTCGCACCAAAAGGTAGAACTATGGAAATGTCCCTCGGAAGTTTGAAGAATGTGTTTAACTAATCAGGCCAAAACCAAAGCTCCACACAATTCTAATCATGGCATGCTTTGAGTTTTTAAGATTTAAGATTTTCCCGTCCTATTTGCTGAGCGTACATAAACACATGTGCCATAGGCACCAGAAGCAGGCATCAGAAAAACTGAATTTCAAGACATTTTGCGTCTTCACAGATGACCCTACGAGGAACCTTTAATTTGTTTAGTTCCGAGAGCCCAGTCTTGAAGTTAACCAAATTTGATGTAGATCGGGAGGAAGAGATTCATCCCGTGACAATTTTCGCAACCAAATCTGCTGTAGCATCATCTTTGCTGATATAACAACAGGCCCCAAAAACCCCAGAGGATTGAAAATCTGGGTAATACATGATGAAATCGTGCGTTTTGTGAATTTCGCATTAGTAGGTTTTAGAGAAACATGGAACAGCAGTTGATCAGTTTCCCAGTTCCAAATTAAGTCCAATATCTTAGAATTGGAAGAATGACCCCAACCGTTAATGGTTCTAATGGCAAATTGGATGGAGATAATGTTTGCAAAAGAGTGGGGTGATTTGATTTCCACTTCCTCAAGTTAAAACAACCGCTCTTCAAGATGTCATTGATTTGAACACAAATCTTTATGACATCCTGGAGTGTGTTAGCACCTATCAGGAGATCATCCATAAAAATCTGATTTGATGCAAGACCCCTGTGGTAGATGAATTCGAATTCAGTAGCCAGCTGGTTTAGATGAGCGGCCATAAGTCACGTGAGCTCGTAAACCTTGATATGATCAGTTGGAAAAGAGCGCTAAAGAATTCTTTGCAACGATCTTTGTTCAGGAGTTATGAAGATCTGCCGATATATTTTTTGTATGTCTGCCGAGATGGCAATGGCATGTTTCCTAAATCTAGTTATTATGGAAAAGAGTTTTTGCTGTAAGGAAGGTCCAACTCCAACCATCTGGATGTTATTAAAGGAAACACCAGAGGTTGTATTTTGGGAAGCATTGAAGGCTACCCTCAACCTAGTTGTTGTACTATCCTTGCATACAACGCCATGATGAGGCAGATAATAAGAGGCCTGATCTTGATCGTACCTTGTACCAACTTCTTGTATATGGCCTAAGGCTTGATATTTGTGCAAAAAGTCCTTGTGTGCATTAGAAAGAGAAGGATTGTTGACCAATTTTCTCTCAAGTGAAAGAAGTTGCCTCTCGGTGGTTGACCTTGAATTGCCCAATGATTTGGGACTTTCCTTCCATGGACTTGAAACAACAAATCTACTGTTAGATGGTGCTTCATAGTTTTTCGGAAATGCCCTTCACCATTAATTTCCTCTTGAGACAAGGTTTTTTTGCGAGGTAATTCCTCGATTTCCCAAAATTATCAAATCTGATTGTCAATTTTGGCTATACCACTGATATTGAACACTGGTTTGACTCTTTCCTTGAAAAAAATTCCCAGTTTTTTGCAAGACTGGAAGATTCTTGTCTAATTTGAACTGACCTATGCTGAGCAATCTCCAAAAAAACTCTGCACCGAGCAAAAGCTTAATTTTGCTTGCATCATTTAAATCTGGGTTTTCCAATTTTAGACAAGATGGTATTTTGAGATCTGATAGGCCTGCTTGAAATCCTAACTTATAATTTGTAATTTCTTGCAGTACTAAACAAGAAACAGGAAATTCGACTGAATCATCTAGTGATTTGACTGTTACTTTGCATTTGTGCCGCATGTTACAAATTACATTGTTTAAACCTACAATGGACATATTAAATTTTGTGGTTACTAAATTTAGACTCTCACGAGTCTGACATGATGAAATTAGACTGTGATCCAGAATCGAGGAGTACCATGGCAATTTGAACCTTGCCAACTTGGTTGATGACCTTTACCCTTGCCGTAGGCAAGATTACTAAAACCTCCTTAGATTTGAATGTGGACAATGATGCCGCTCCTTTGGTCTCTTTAGTTCCACTTTCTTGCAGCGAATTATCATGCAATAAGGTATTATGCCTTTGATTCCACCTTCTACAAAGACCCCCTTTACAATTGTTTACAAAATGTCCTGACCAAAGACAATTTATACATAGCCGTTTGCCATCGTTTGCCCTTAATAAAATTGGCTCTTTGTAAAACTGGCAATTTTATTAATTTATCACAACTGAAGATATTGTACTCACCTTGAAAATGAATGCAGTCAGACTTATTGGAGTGGAAACCTCTAGTGACTGAGTTTTCCTTTGTTTTATTGTGCATGTATTTTTTAAGATCATTTGACCTTGTATTTAATGTTTTCAATAAATCTATCTTGCTCTTAAGAAATTGACTTAATTGATTTAAAGTTAGAATATCGGTGCTTGACCTAAATTCTTCCCATTCCCTAGTTGTTTTCGCATCAAGTTTATTGACCGCTATATGTATAATAAGGACATCCCATGATTCAGTTGGAACTCCTAATTGATTAAGACATTTAAGATGTGTAGAAATACCATCGATTAATTTTTGGTAAGAATTAGGAGCTTCTTTTCTATTGGCTCTAGGTTAAATAAGGCCTTGACATGGTTATTCATTAATAAGCGATAATTGTTAAAACCTTTACAAATCATGTCCCACGCTACTACATAATTGTCAGCTATAAAATCCAATGATTTTATGGCTTGTGCAGCATTGTTTACTAATGATGCTCTTAGGTAATGTAATTTTTGAACATTGTTTATCGATTGGTTTTGATGAATCAATGATTCGAATGTATGTCTAAACTCCAACCAATCGTCAAAGCAGCCCGTGAACTTGGTAGTTTAATAGTTGGAAGCCTTAAACGTAGTTTTGATGAAGTATTATAGGACTCCACTTCCTCATTGGAGATGACAACCACTGCAGTTTTGACTTTTGCCTTCTACAAATAACCACACATGCAGTTTTGCCTCGTAATAATCATCCTCAAATTGATTATGGTATCTATATTCATCTTCCGTATTGTTTGAAATTAATTCGACTTCTTCTTGAATATCGTTAAAACTCTGAAATGATTGTTCTAAATCTGTTAATCGTTGCTTTAACCTGAGAACCTTATGCACTGGTACTCCTGATAGCGTATTTTCTATTGCAATTGCATTCATATAGTCTGAAAAATGCCATAACCGTGCTCTAAGTAAAGCCCACTTTAAACAATTAATACGTCCTCAGAATCAGACATCATGAACAATTTGAAGCAATTCTTTATTAAAGGAAAGATAGGAAATGCACTAACCTGGTGGTATTGATGTTAACAATCTTGCTGTGTATTCAAATGGCAGTGACCCATTAACATATTTCCCTCTGATTATTTTGATCGATTCTCTGCTGGTTGGTGAAACCACTGAAATCAGGCTCGAAGGACAAATGTTACATCATCTATTTAATTGATATGAATCGTAGTGGACTGTACTTTTAGTTTAATTGATAGAATGCTAAACTTAAAGAACCTTTATTTGTAATTTTACAAAAACTATTTAAAGCAATAATTGTATTTGCAATTTATAATAATTAAAAACAATAGCAATTAACAAAGCGGTTCATCAGCTTATCTATTTGATTCACACTGTGTGCGCTCGCGAATGCACTTTTAAAATGGGCACGACTTCAACGACAGGACCGTACTTAGGATCTGGAACAAGTTTATTTATACACAAATTAGTGTTGTTAAATGTAATGTATTACTACAACATAAGAATGTCATAAAATAATTTTAATTTAATTGTTTCACTTTTTTCATTAAAAAAATTGATTGTTTTTGGATATTGTGTATATATTATAGGGTAAACTAGTTATTTGAAAATTTATAAAACAAATATTTATGATGCAGTTTGAAAGAGATGTTATCATTGGTTGATGTTTATTTAGGCATTAGCAATTTTGTAGAATAAAGATATACTTTGCCATATAATATCTAACATTTTGGTCAAAATAGTATAAATAGTAGTAACAATAACCTAGCATAGTTGGAAAAATTCCTTTTACGATTTACATTAATCATACATTCATTATATAGTACACTTCTTTTTAAATAAGTTTAGAGTTCTAGAAGTCTTTACATAAATAAAGAAACTGTTATATTCAGCTAATCCTGTACAAAATATCTTATTCTGTTCTTGGTTTGTTTTAACGGTGTAAATTGTGAAACACTGTAAAAATACATATAAAATTTCCGTAATTAATATTTTGATTAATTCGGATTTCTAACTTAAGCATTTTTAATCCAACATATTAAATAAATTCCTTACTTTATTTTTGTAATAAAATGAGTTTGTTAACGATACCATAAAAATGTGTTAAATATTGATTAAGACTTCGTGATTATTAGTACAAACTAGTAAGAACATTTTATGTTTTTACTTGTTTATTTTACATTTTAGTACATCTGCTTCATATGGAAGCTTCTTACATACTACCTGTGCTTATTAGAAATGCACATCTGTTACTCCCTGGCTCCTATAGTGTATTCTTTGCAAGATTCAAATCTAACATAAATACATCTTTAAACATAATTTTCTGTAACAGTAAGATTTTTATCTATAATCACTGTCTGGCTAAAACAGTGAGTTAAGCGATAGAGTTCGGAAGGTCTAATAAGCAGTTGATTTTAGATTATCCAAAACGGCTGTAATATTTAAGTAGTTAGGTCCAGCAAATAAGGATTAATGTTTGCTAGGAGTGAATAAATTGCTAGTTGCAAGTTAAAGGTTGGACGGTTTATTTTAGAATTAAGTAGATCTTTATTATCCTTATGTTTCGCATACGAGTTGAAACTAACGACAGTTTGGAAACAAAGCAGCACTACCTAAATAAGAAAAAGGGCGCATCCAAAATAATAACATCTATTCCAACAAAATAATGTAAATGACATAATAGTCATAATAAATTATAATAATAAATTTGTCCCTATCGCAATGCATATCATATTCTAAAGGTTAATGAATCTACCTTTTTAGGTCAAATTTAGATAATAAATTTATGTGATTTGGAAAACACATGAACTAGCCTATATGCAAGCACTAGTAACAATGTCTAAGTCCTAATGTGGCAGGATTGTTCTTTAAGTTGAAATGATTCGCTTTCTAATACTGTGCCATGTGGTACTGTCCTCAAGTTTAATCAACAAACAATTTTAGTTCATAGCTGAAGGCTATCTAAGATGGAGTTTTCTCGAGAAAAAGCTGTGTTTATTAATTTAAAACTAGTATGAAAATGTTTGTCATAATTTTTGTGTTAGAATCAAATATAAGCATAAGAATTCAGTACAGCAATTGTTTAACAGTATCAAAAACAGAATTAAACCAGATGGTTTTACTTTAAATACATTATAACACCCTGTATATTAATATAATGTTCACTTTATAATTCAAATATAACTAAAGCAGAATGAAATACAAAAGCAGCAAAATGATGCGAGTCTTAACTCATGTGTTCAATACATCAACTAAGTAAATTCGTATATTTTACTGATGATAACTAAATATCAATTCTAAAATTAAGAAGATAACTAAATACTCACTATTATTAAATTTGCATTAACATAAGTTTAACTGGTATTAATTGACAAATATGATTAGTAAAACGGAATGTTAAGACTAATGTGGCAAAGTAAACATTAAATTTCTAGCATTCTGCCTTGAAGGTCTGGAATGCCTGATGATTTCATTGATGATAATGGTGAAGCATGTTGTATTGTGTTATAGAAACTGTCACAATTGAATAATTTATAAGGGAATAAAAGTGCAACTTTATTTGCAAACTAAACGAGTTGAACTCATATTCTGAAATGGAACAGTTCTTATTTCATTACAGCTGCTCCTTGATGTCATCATAGGCTGCCTTTGATTTCCAGCACCATTAAAATCTATCTGAGAAAACTATCCAGAGAAAAGTTTCAACTAATAATAGAACACTACAAAATTAGAAATCTAGCAAGCTAATAAAGAAAATATGTACCCACCTAAATAACTATATAGTCGGCTAAATGAATACATCTTCAGGTGTCGCAACTCATCAACAAACTGCTTTCACAATTGACACCTGTTTGTCAATGATCTTGAAAACAAACAACTTTCAATAATCATATCAATAATTTTTACTCAACTTCATAAAAATATTTACAATTTACAGAGGAAAGAACTTGTCAGATCCAACAGTAAATTTCTAGATTTTCCAATGAAAATGAAGTATGCAATCCAGTAACTTAGATTCCTGCAGTTTAATCAACAATTCAACTACGAATCCTATCTTAAATAACAGGAATTTTGTAATGTACCATCAATTCCTTTGAATTTAAATTTAAAAAGGAATTCTTTATTCAAAACAGTATGGCCAACTATAAAAAATATTTGAAGCATAAAATCAAACATTACAATTTTTAAAAAACATAAAAGATTGAGTTTTTAACAATGGAATATTATCATTGTGATTTATAACATTTAAATACGGGACAAAGAGAGATTCATTTTTATATTACTTATAACATTTAAATATTAATTATTAAGTAGATAAGATTAGATTTACATTATTTAAATTATAAGCAATATTTTCATAAATATGTTTTTTTTCTGTAGGTGTCCATATGCTAGCACTTCTAGTACCTGCTTTAATTAATTATTTATTAGAAGGCCAAGCTTTACAAACGGCTGATAAATATGCTGTAAGTCTTCATGAATCAAGTTTACAATGGCTTATGAAGATAGGACCAAAATATCCCTTAGTAAGTGATATAAATATTAAAAAAGTAATAACTATGTCCTTTTTTTTTTAAATTAGGAGTTTAAAAAGTTGATAAATGAATCAAGTGAATTACGTAATCGAGTCGAGAATGCCATACGAGTAAATCAGCAACAGCAGCAACGTATTAAAACAGATTGCGGTATTAAATCGTTACCAATGCAAGCACCATCGATCAAATTAAAAACAGATTTTAGTAACTTTTCTTAAGTTTAATGTATGCTAATAAAAATACCAATCTAATTGTTTATATATTGCATTTATTTAATATAACCGAATTTGTTTTATAAGAATTATACATATTAATATTATCATCAATTTTTTATATAATATTTGTACACAGTGAAGTGATTTTCTAATTCTTAAGCAAATATTTTATGATTAATTTATATCAGAACTGCTTCCTATAAATTATTTTAACTTATTAACTATGTAATTATTTTATAAATATATAAATTAAGAAGATCGATTAGTTCTAGATTCTAATTAAATGTTTGTAAATGTAATACATATTTCTGTGTTAGTTAATTAACATAGTATACATAGGTAGGCAATTGATGTAAACTTTTGTGTAATTTACAAAAAAATACTTATTATTAAACTTATAAATTGTCAACTTACATTTTACTGCAATCAACTTTCTATTAGTCAAATAATTGCCTTTTAACTAGAATTTTTCTCTAAGTTGAACAATTTGGATGGCAACAACAGTTGTATAGCAATTTGCATTAAAACAGCATTCTTTAACTCAAACTACAATAGTTTGAACATTCCTCAGTTCGAACAAATAGTAAAATTATGGATTACTACTTAAATACATTGTAAAGTATTTTCTTTTAAGTCAAACAAAAATAATTACCAATAGCAGCCCAACAAAAAACGTTTGTTTTGCTGCAAGGAAAAAACAACTGATTTTGGTTCGTTTGGATGCGCTGATTCCAAAAATATATAGTTTTCATTCGTATCAGCTCTAGTTTTTGAGATACAACATATTCATCAAAAGTGTAAATATTGTTATAATTCTGTATAATCTACAATTATAACTGCAGGGCTAAGGATCAACATTGAATTAGAAGAAACTGGCCTTCTAGAGATGCTCTACTTCAAGGACAAGCTAACGTAACTAACGCAGCATTGGTCGAATGAGAGAAAATTGTATTTCCTCCCTTGCATATTAAACTAAGAAACAGTTTGAAAGGCTTTAGATCAGAATGGTCCTTGTTCTGAATACTTGTCCAATAAATTCCCTGCACTTCGCACAGAAAAATGTAAGCCTGAATATTTAATAGACCTCAGTTAAGGCAACTTATAAAAGATTCGCATTTTACAGAATCGATAACTGAAATTAAGTCTAATGTACAGTCCTATTTTGTTAAAGTTGGGAAAAATTTTCTTGGAAACAATAAATCGAAAAATTATTAGCATATAGTGGAAGACATACTCAACAATTTTAACAAACTAGGGTGTCATATGAGCATTAAGATTCATTACCTCCACAGCCATTTAAACTGTTGCCCAGAAAATCTTAGTAACCTTAGCGACGAACAGGGGGAATAATTCCACCAGGATATAAAACTATGGAAGCGAGATATCAGGGCAGATGGGACACTCACATGATGGCCAATTACTGCTGGAGTCTTCAGAGGGATCGTCCTTTTAAATCTTTTACAAGAAAATCATACAAAAGAAAGTTTTTGGGTGATGCCGAGTAATAACTTTTTGTGGTACTGGTTAAGGTTTATTGTAGATACCTTTCATAATAATTTCTATATGTATTTATTGTACAATAAATGTTTTTTTTCATTTGTGTCTTGTTTCTTTGATGAGTAGCAGCACTACATATATGGGTACCTATAAAACTTAAATTAGCCGTTATCTTAAAAATATGATCTGTTGTATTTTCTAAAAATGATCTGATTGAGCAAATCCGAGGGTATTTTTAGGTTCAGTACACCCAAATTATCTAGAAACAGTAAAAAGATGTTCGGCAGCAAATTGTGTGTTGACCGGTGTAATTTATAATTAATTTATCTAGGCATTTTCTAAACACTTGTTCACAGCTGAACACTTGTTTTTCAGAGTTCCCCCTTACCTGGAATTGTCTGGAAATTTTGTAAATAACCCACAAGTCATGGAATAGTCAGGGAATTTAACAAAAATTAGTAAAAATCGGAATTCTATAATGATTTGTGGAACAAAAATTCATTTATAAAAATACACCAAATAATTTTTACTTTATTAGAGTACACAAACATATAACATTACACAATAATGAAAACCTTATAGCATAAGTACTAAAATATTTGAAAGGGATCAAATACATTGTGTGAATTATGAGGTTGCTTTTTTCAACCAGTCATTTTTAATAGTCATTGGCTTGTTACATTAATCAGAATTTAAATTAATTTGTATTTCTGTTAATTAAATTTCAATACGCAGATGTATTCTATACTATGACTCTTTAGAAACCCAAAAGTTAAATGTTCTAGGGGCGTATTGGTATCTAAAAGATAAAAGTTTATCAGCTATGGTATTTGTATCATGTATGTTCTACAAAATGACTTTTCTTTTTATCTTTTGCCAGGTTGCTATTATGGCAAACAATCAATGTCTAGCCTTGTTGGTGAATACTTTGAGGCCCCTCAGGTTGATCCTAAAGTACCTATTTTAGATTAGACTTTATAGGTTTTCTTAACTAGGCTCTAAAGACTCCTTTATAGTTAGCCAAGGATAAATATCAGGGACTTTTTAGTTTTCTTGAGAAACCGGGTTCACTTTTGTGAGCTAAATGTCTCCTTTCATACCAGGTCTCTAGAAAGTGACCATTGATTAGTGTTAAACTCAAAAGAGTACTCGCAAAAATGGTAAATCAGGGGAATCTTGGAAAGGTCAGGGAATTTTGTGTTTTAGAAAAGAGAACCCTGTTTTTGCTAAATCTGGAGATTTCACCCAAGTAGGGATTTTTAACATGCCAAACATCACATTGACATGGTACCTACAATTTTACTTACCTGAGAACAATGTGTTTTTTAAATTTTCCCTCGGTTAGGTTTAAACTCGCATCCCTGGGGCATAGAGGCAATATGTTAACTATTACATCAATCCAGGATGGTAATACCCTTGTTATTGAAGGCAATACTTTTAATGCTCTCCACACTATTTGGGGATTTACATAACAATAATAATATATTTGCAAAATTGTTTATATGTATATAATAAACAGTTATAGATTACTTTTATCTAAGAAATTTAAATAACAATTTGGTACAAGTTGCCATTCAGGTACACTAAGATAAGAACAAGAAGTCCATACACACCTAACATTCAAATTGGTTTGTACGGATTCATATGCATTGAAGTTTATTGATAATGTACACTCCCCTTTTGAAATCGGTGGAGATACTAAAATACGTTTGTCACATTACAACCATTCTTAATAGAGATATCACACATGCCACTTCAAATACAGCTGTTTATGAGAAGGATGCACCTAATACTCTTGTATGGTAGTTGCGATTGAAGAGAATCTCATTTTCAATTGCGCATGCACTTCTTGCTCTTGACTATACATAGTTATATTTATATATGTAATATTTAACTTTCCAGTAGTATTCAATCTACAGCAGTATCATTATAAATTGAAGTTTTAAATATCAAAATTAACTCTAAACACAATGTTAAAAAAATCTGGTGTGAGACAACACATGACTTTCTCTTACACATTTTAAATTTAATTTGAATTTATTAACGTTAGTGACTTTCCTATACACCTAAATTGTAAACTTTAA
>JAHWXV010015696.1:0-26013 GCA_024586415.1 Phrixothrix hirtus | reverse complement strand
ATATATATATGATATAGTATGGCAGAGCCATCTATTGTTTTCTTAGGAGTTTATATTGAAATAAATGAGTAGATTCCTCCTAATAGCAATGGCACGAATTCGTGCCATTGCTATTAGGAGGAATCTACTCATTTATTTCATATATATATATATATATATATATATATAAAATGGCAGAGCCATCTATTATTATAGTATAGCAGTGTAGGCCCTTGGCGCACCATTTGAAAATGCAAATCTTTATTAGATTATGTAATCTTTGTGCTGATTAGCCTTGTAAAAATTCATATATCATTAAAATGTATACCTGTAGAGCTTTACCCTTATATTGTAGAAGAGAAATCTTCATCACTTTATTTAATTTAAAGTCGTTGAAGTGATGCCTAAAACTAATTTGTAATATACTATACACAAAAATGTCGCTGCGTATTTCGCCAATAGCATATTGGCGCACAAATTTGTGGTTTGACACTGGTTTATCTGTACATTTCTGCGCTACTCTCAAGCGTTTCTGGATCAGGCCAATATCAATGTTAAGAGTGGAGCAGTTTATAAAATGGATGGGATTTTTAAAATAGGGATGCATTAAACTGTACAAGCCTAAAATTATATTTGACGTTTAATGGAAGCGTTGAAACGTAAAATCCTTAATGTAAACAAATTTTTCGACCAAATTGATTACAAATCCATATTTTTTATGGTATACACTATTAAAATGAGATTCACAAAATATTAGGTAGGTTATATTTATAAACCTTGTAGAGCTTACTTTTTGCGTACAAAACATCAACTAATAACTTAAAATTTCAAATTCACTAAATTGTGCGCAAAAATTACATAAAGTTGAAATAATTAATTCCGTATTTTTTACGTATTAATATACAAGCATATGGCTATGATACAGAATAGGTAAGCAAAAATAATTTAGTCTTTTCAATTTCAATAAAGCTTGTCAGTTACATCTCTATTTTGAGGTTAAGCTTATCAAATCTAACGGCATTTTCGCGCATAAGTGAAATTTTGGGACGCTCTCGGTTACAACTGACAACAATAGTTATTTCAATAATTAAAAAAATTTAAATTGTGAAATGCTAGGGACTGTATGATATATAGTCAATTAGAGAAATTGTCTCTTCTAATGCAACTCATTGCAAAGATGGTAAAGATAGGATGCAGTCAATACGAGTTTAATATGGATTGCAGGTTAGAATAAAAAATCTTTCAAAAAGCATACCTTCGTTTTAAAACATATTAACAAATTCGTAAACTTCGATGGAGGCGAGACGGCGATCTAGGCTCGGTTAGAAGCAGATTTAAGATTGAATTATACAACTATGCAGTTATGCGCTCGCAAAAATTACTCAACTTTAGCAATCAATATTCTAAAAGTTTAAAAATAATAATAAACATTTATTGTTTGTATACGCTACTCTTGCATTGTTTTGTTAATTTTTATATAGAAAATATCCTGCTGTTAGACACTGTAATTGTTAATTAAACAATGATGCTGTTTTAACATTAGAAATTTAAAGAAGCCACCATTTAATTTAAATTTTTAAAATAAGTTGCTTTAATATAAAATAACTAGTATTTTAAGTTTTAAACCAAGTTTCTCATACTATAAAAATAAATATTTTTGCAAGCTTCAAAGTGCACCGTAATAAAAAAATCGCGAGTGACTCTTAAAATAAGTGTAAAAAAATAAAACTTCAAAGCATTGGAATGTAAAATGGAATTATGCAAAGTCACATTTTACATAGAAACTCGTGGGATAATGACGCCACCAAAGGAAAGCACTATTTGCCGACATCATAAAAAACAACCGGGACTGAAGCCTTGAAGCACAAAGGAAAAAACCGCGATTAGAACAGAAAGTTAACGTTTGCCATTTCAAACACGCCTATTGGGTATTGAAAACTACCAGAGTGGAATTTCAAATGTTATCTAAGCCAGAAGACGCACTTTTCGTTATCCTTTCTTGTGCTAGTGAATAATGCTGTTGAATTAAGCAACGGGAAGACGAGTAAAAATCCGTTGAAGTTAGGAATGTAAATCATCGTATGTGTGTGATCGTGGCATTAATAAGCTCTGAAGTTTACACATCAACGTAAATTAAATATTCCTAAGGGATACAGGAGAATAAATCCAATTGTCTAAGATGCAACTTAAAAGAAGTACCGTTAGATTTGGATTGAAATTTAAAAGGGGACGTAAACCTTTAAGACAGATGACCTGGAATTGAATAATCAGAAGTAAGTATTTAAAAGCGAAGAAAATACATATGCTACGTAAACTAAATCTTATCATCTTATAAACTTTCATTAAACAAATAAAATCAATGTGCTTCATGCTTGTTAGTTTAATGTTTAAAAATTTATTGTACTTGGAATAAACACTTTTTAGAACCAGAAGTTATTTCTCGAATGCAAGCAATACCGTTGTTGTAAAATCTTGTTTACAATTTGTCATAAAGGAATTGTATTGAGTAGTAACCGAAGGGATTGTAAATATTAAATATTTTCTTTAAGATTTATGGGCATCAGATTTAAATGAAGATATCGTTGATTTGAAATTTTATTTATATACATTTTTAATAAATGTATAAAACATAAAAACGTTGTCACTTACTTTGATGAAATATAGTAAAGTAGTTAATCATATCAATTTGATCACATCGTTATAAAGTCTAACGTAACCACTTAAGTAAAAAATTATGCTAATTTCTCTTTAGGTGATACGGAGCTGTAAAAGTTAGAGCCCGTTATTTGAAAGGGTCTTTACCTTAAACTAATTGATAAAGATCAATACAGTTCAAAATAGTTTGCGTACTTCAATTCTAAAACCAAATAAAAGTTACGTAAATTCATAACGTAATAAGGCATTTAACTAAACTTCCTTATGAGCTGCTAAACGAAATAGACAAAACACCACCATTATGATACCGTTTGTAATTCTTAAAATAGCCACTCTTTCGCAGTTATGTATAATTTAAAAGGTTTCAAAATTTTTTGTATATGAAAATACCGTTAAGTTTAACAATATAAAACCCAATAGCTGTCTATTTTAAAATTATATGAATATCTACAATGTTTTTTGTAGTTATTCAAACGACTCTAAATTCTCAACCTACCTCGATAGAAAGCTTTTATTTTTACTTACCGATCCTGCGCCAGTTATGTTGTTATGTATTTTTAAAATAAGATGCACCAAATACGAACTGTAGACGCAGGCGTTACTTTAGGTTTATTTATACAATTAAAGCTTTTTAATTTGCAAACTTTAGCAGTACAACCAACCGAACCACAAAAAATTCCAAATTACTAAAGCTGGGCGTAAAGTTTACATAAACTTGAAATTATTTCAATCTTTACGTAGCTGTAAAAATTCCTCAGTGCGTTGTAAATGCAATCATTAAAATTCTTTTTACCCGGCTGTCTATATTACGTCAATTTCGCGTAGCTCTTATGTCTTCGTTCACAGTGACTAAAGACAAAGTGTAAAGTAGGATTTCCTAATATTAGTTGACATTAATTTTTAAATTAAATAATCTTTAATAATTTACTTGGATATTTACATGTTTCCCGCTAGTTTATTAACTAACTTACATACATTCCTTAGCATCAAACGAAAGATTCTAAAACATAACCAAAAATAATTGTATATTTAGAAAGTAATATCAACGATAATGATAATTAAAATTTGAATTAATCAAACAATCCTTTTATAATAGAATATATCGACGTATCTACCATTATTCAGAAACGCAGCTATTGAATACGCATACGTCAAAAAACAAAGAACGTGGCAATTCTTAAAAAATTACAAAGTACGGTAAAAACGTACATAAAGTAATAAATAGCCCATCACCAAAAATTTAAATGTGAGGTTAAATTCTGCAAGCATTTAACCTATCGGAACTCGAACAGTATATTCTACTATTACTCAAGTGATATATATAATCAATACGAAACGTCACAAGAATTCTGCACTGATGAGATCCACAAGAACGAAACTGGATTAATTTGTAGAACGTTTCCCGATGTACAAATTTTTGAAATTAGTAAATCTTAATGAAGTTAATTTTAAGTATTATTTTTAGTATTGTGTTCAAGTCCAATGTTTGTATTTAGTGCAGATAAAGCCAAACCTGGAATTTAGAGCAACGATGTTAATTTGATCACGTATCTAGCTAATGTAATCTAATTAACTTTTACTCTATCATAAAATCTAATTGTAGAAAAGTAATCCATAAAAGAGCACCATTTCTAACAAGTAATAACTTTGAAATGTAAGCGAGACATTAACTGTTAATTAGTTTTATATCTTAATAACCTTTGCAGCTACTCTCGCCAGCAGCTACTTCCAGATGTACCTTGACTAAAATTGTTGCTCTCTGTTTTTGCGATTATCTTTTAAACAATCTAATAAATCTGGATATAGTACTTTCAATGCAACATTTATAACTACCCCCTCATAAACCCATCATTCAACTAGGCTTAGGGTTTCATTAAATCCGAGGAACTGAAATTAACTTGCGCATAAAATTCATCAAGCATATGGAGCTCTTAATGTATTTACTTACTCAGCAACCCTTATTACTTTTATGAAAGAGCCATAATATTTTATCTCCAGTTGTATTTATAAAGAACGTTAAAAAAAGTTATTTCAAAGGATAAAATCCTACAAACAATTATATCAAGTGACAAAGGACTTCTAACATTTTATCCCGTTAGGGTTCGAATTTGCTGATGTTTTCTTATTTGTTTGTTTACTTGTCACAAGGAATCAGAACTGATCTGCAGATAAACAGAAAGTTAGAAATATACAATTTCATCAATGCTACGTCGTAGTTTGGCTGTATGTTATCATAAAAGCCATCGGAGCATAAGGAATATATGTATTTAGGATAGAGACATTTAAGACGGAATTTAAATCAAATAAACTATTTTATGTTCTATTGTTGAAATATCAAAGTGTTTCAAAATCTACATTGTTTTGAAATACTAATCATTTCCTAACTTTAGGTTAAAAATCAAATACTATAAAATTATTATTCTTCATCAGAATTTATGGTGCGAACTGTAGGCATTTATTTTACCAAAAATGTTTCGAATTTTTTAATATTTCGTCGAAAACTATTTACATGGTTTTCTAAATAAATCCGTGTGTATAAATAAAGGAAATAGCTTATCGATGCTATGCCACCAAGGTAAACGGTATATACGATATAAAACACTGAGAGTCGGAAGGTAGTTGCTTGGGGTCGTAATTTCAGTAGCTTTGCAATAAACTGGAATATTAAATAAAGAGCAAACTCGTGATTAACAAAATCTCAACAAATTTGAAAAGATTATGTGGCTTGCCCACATCTAAACAGTAAATCAAAAGCAGATTCGTCATTAACGAGGGCCCAGTTAATTAATTAACTCTGTTCAAAAATATTAGAAGACGTATTCTGAGTCTATGACAAAGTTACCGACCCGACCCCCGGGGTCTTTGAGGTATTGCTAAAAATTAAGCAAAATAAGTATATACTTACTTGGAAATTAATTGTTATTTCCCAACCGAACAAGAGGTGATTCCATACTCTTAAAACTAATTAAAACGTGTACCATACAAATAGGATGTGGACAGAAGGCACAATTTTTTATTTTAATTCTGTTCTTACAATAAATATTATTATTATTATTTAATTACTACTACCAACTTTAGGATTTTTAAGACGTTCGTCTACTAACACCCAAAATTAAATGAATTCTAGTAGTCAAGCCTACTTGTTGTCTATGGTGATAACATCTAGGGAAATTATAAACCATAATTTGCTTAAAAATGCAAATTTTATGTTTTTTTGACAAGTAGTAAATAATTATGATGAGAAATAGCAAATTAGGGCCTTTGGTTAATGATTAAATAGGATAATTGTAAATAAACTTGACTGATGTGATAACTTTAGTATTAAATAAAATCTATTAAAATAAATTGGAAATACACAAAAAACACATATTTCATTTTTATACTAAGAGATTTGATAGAATCTGGCCTTCGTGACTAGGGCTACTTAAGGTAAATTTGATCGCCATAAAATAAAGGAAATTATCGTTACTTAACTTTAAGTATTTACAGAGGAGTTGTGTGAAATAAATTACCCGAAGCAGTGTGGTTTCAACGACCATTGCTCTGCATTTTGAAGTACAAGTACTTAAGCATAACGAAGTAAAGTTGTTAAGACTGTCACGTTTCCCCAATTCTTATATAATTACAAGATTGTTCTTCAAATTTATATATTTAAATTTATCGATTATGCAATTAATCAGAAGGTAATAATTGATAAAACGTTATATACATAACAAATATAAATTGGATTTATGGAATTAACAAAATAAAATAGTAAATATAAAGCATAATCATTCTAGTAATTAAAATCAATTAATAAAGATTTAAAAGAAATCCAAATCAAAAAAAAAATTAATATGAATTGATCTCTCTAGTTATTAAGATTAAAAACAAAATTAATTATACATAATTAATATAAAAGTATTTTGGTAATTGAAAATGTTAAAATATATGTAAAATGCAATAAAATATTTGAGATAGTTTTATGCATAAAGAACTCTGTAATTTAACATAACATAAAACACAATATACAAGCATAGGGCAATACCCGTCGCAAAATGACATAAATAAAATTGATAAAATTCCAACCAAAATTCCAATTAAACTGTATAAATATCACAATTTCGCGCAAAACACGTTTTGTTATTGACTTTATCTCTACGAAACGCCCCCAATATCCTTTTCTATAAATATCTCGGCAGGATTTTAATTTTAGATATCTTTGAATGCTGCATTCTTGAACGTATTTCAAAATGTACGTGTCTAAAAGAACATCTAGAAGTCCCGGGGCAACCCTGCGAACGTATTTCCAGGATTGTAGTGGGAATAAACCCTCAGTGCTGGTTTATACTGTGACAACTTCCACTCGAACGTTCGCTACTGCTACTAATTGCAGTTAAAACTCATCATAAAGGCTATATATACGAACCAGAGGATGTTTTCCTTGTTTGGTATGCCATCAAACTTGATAAGCAGTATGCAGAATCCTATGATACAGTATTTTATCCTGCCCTACATACAAAATCAAGTTACTTACTAATCAACTCCATTTTCATCCTACATCCCTAGAATTACATTCGCATGAGCAAAATACATAATTATGCACGATATAACACAGAATCGTATTGCATGCACGAGAAATTTCATGTAGAAAGTAGCATAAATGTATGTATATAGTAAAACATGATTATGTACAGTATCCATCGAATATTAAATATAGGTATAAAATTTAATACACTTTTGGTAATGAAAAATGCGTTAAATTAACTAAGGTAGAATATGTTCACATATATAGAGAAATATAAAATATACACCGAGCTAGAGATATACACCTACGCTCGAAGATATCGATATAAAGAATCGAACCTTTACCTTCATATTGATACTAATGACATAATCGAGCCAATTCGAAGTCATGTGATGATCTCCAGCTAAAAAGGGCTAGTCGATAGGCAGATTGAACTAAAAACAAATATATTCTACGCCGTCCTAAGTTCATAAAAATTAAATATTTAGCTAAAAAATCAAATAATCAACGGAAAGGTCGTCACAGGACCACTACAATGTGTTTACGAAGTGACAACTTACGAACTTGATAAAGCAATTTAGGTAACTACTCTGGCAAATTGATCTGAAGGTTTACAAATGATAAGAACAGCCTCAACGAAGACCGCTAAATAATCAGTAAAGGAATATTCGTTTAATATAAAAATATATTAATTTTGATACAAACTTGTACGTTAAGATAGTTGCGAGAGTCTGATGCTTTCAAGATTGTACATGCCCAATTACCCCACCCTTAAGGATGTTGAACTCGAATTGGCTAGTTCAATCATTCACATAACGTCATATACCACAGATATGTATTTCAGGTCCAAAAATGAAGCTCCTTTGGCTATTTTCAGGAAGTTCTCAATGAATGTTTCAATGTTTCAATGCGGGTTCTTGATTTATCTTACTACATTATCTTGCAATTATGATGAAAATATTTCAGCTTGTACAACCAAACTAAGGCCTTGTAGTATTTTACGCTACAGAAGATACTAGGGAAGCCCTAAGTCCGGACCTCAGAGCGTGCTTCCTTAAATTTGAAGTGACCTCCTTCACTCACTCCTAGCCTTATCCTTGCCTTGACTTGCATTTAATTCCTATTTTTGACTGAAGAGAAGCCTCAGGTTACAATACACACGGGACACTGATACCCGTGAATATATATTCCATGAATATATACAGTCCTGTATCAAACGTCGTCATTTATTCAATGATAATACGATTGCAAGTGTATGATTTTGTGCATGACGTTTAATTAGTTTTCACGTTCCCACTTATTGAGCTTTTGCCAGTGCTTTTTTACAAATTGGTGTATAATTATCTGAGATCATTTCCTGTTACTTGTAGTACATCATAAGCCGCTTCATCATATTATTTCCCTTAATTGCCCTAAACAAGGAATTGTTGGGTACGGGGAGAAAGATATACTAATTCTGGTATAGAGTAAAGAATGAAGGTTGCCTTCTTTCTTATCATGTGAGGTCTTCCGGTCGCTCTGTAATATAAGCTATTAACACATACAGAATATTATTTATTCGTTCCTTTCCAATATCCCATCGGTTATTCAGACTGGAGTCTAGTCTCGTACCTTTTCTATAAAGAAAAAATAAAACCGTTTATTTTGTTATTGTTTTATGGCACTATCTTCAAACACGTTCGATTGTTTTAAATGATTTATGCTTTGTTTAAACTTACAATCGATTTTTGTGTTTTAGTTTACTTGAATTAAAATAAAAATAATTGCAAAACATTTTTCTTATTTACAAATATATACAGTTAGCAGAAATCTTTTAACAAACGAAATTTGTCCTGCATATACAAATTATTCAAAGCGTAAAAACTGCGAGCAGGAGATTTGTAGCAAAGGCGGCGCACACTTATACACTGTTCTACTCAGTAAAACCCGCTATTGCGACGTTCACTATAGCTTCGTGTAATATAGAAACGTATAACTTTGTACGTACCTACACGTTTAAGTGATTGATACAGCCTATATGTTTTTCCTGCGTATCGGATGTAATTTGAATTAGTGGCTTATTTTTTCTAACCTTGGGGCAACTTAGCTACCTATTAAAACATAGTTCTTAGCGAAATTCTGAGCATACTCCTTTAGAACGCCCAATCCGCTTTAAAAAGTATTGCAGAAATAAACTTCTAGAGCTACTCCGTTGAAACGGAAACAGAAGCATATTTTCTTTGTGGCTATGAATCCTGGTGTCGTAAAACATATAAAAACGCCTTTTACAACTATAAAAACACGCGCCGCAAACTGTGTTAAACCTGGAGACTGTCCAAATGGAGTGTTAGAAAAATATATATTTGTATCAAAAGTATACGTGGCGGTAACATACATTGTGTCAAGATAATACCTACAAGGTACTTGTAATATTAAGCTAGAACGGCGTTTATTTCGTAGTCAATTTTTGGTAATATGGTGCTACAAGCGTTGTCGATTTTAGGCTGCAGGTATCCACCATAAATTTAGGCGCGTGTCAAAATACACTTCATTTGCATATTGACACTTTCCTGGCGTATCAGTGTTATTTCAATTCCATTATACGGGTTTGGCCGCTGTAACGATAGCAGAGACCGATCTTCAGCCAATATTAGGAAATTTCGAAGGTAGGAATAAGTGCAAATAGTTGTCTGGCATTTACCTCAAAAGAAATATCTCCATTGACTCAGAACACTACTCAAAATATGAATTAGAGCACACTAGAGTCGAACCCAGGATCTTTTGTTTTGTTTTGTTTGCATTAATCGTAAGCGTTTGCTTGGTTATGAAATTGTGTACATGGTATGGTGGCTAGGAATTTTGAGTTGACGGTACGGTGTTCTCGCTTCATTTCCGACTCTTTCCGCATTTATTTACAATTGCTTTGTGCAATTTTCCGATTAAACTTGATTTAGGAACCTTGAATTTTTCTGTCAAATTCTTTTTATTTTGGTTTTTCTTTCATTTTAATTTTATTTGGTATAAAACTTGGACGTACCTCCTCAATTTAAGATCAATAACTCTGGAATTACTCTAATTTATAATATTTGGTAGGGCCTGTTTGAGATCATTTGGGAGTAACTGGTGATAATTCGGTTTGAATTTTTTGGGTATTTATCAGCTTAGTTTTTTCGGTACTAGAAGCCCCTCCGCATCGAGATGTCAGTGTAGGTGACGAAAATGTTCGAAGGCAGGTACTATGAATGACTCCAAGTCGAGAGATTCTATCTGTTAGTTGATGCGCATTGCTCTCAGTTTCTGTCTTCATGGTGGATCGCTTTGGCTGTAGCTCCTCATAATGTTGGTTAAGATGGGTGGCGTGCAGACCAAAACGCTGGTCCGACATCTCTTAGCATTTGTATTTGTGTGAGTGTCTATAGCTAATACGGCTCATTTTGATTAACAAGAGAGGAATTCGATCTGCTGGCATTAATTCAACACAAAAATCATGCCTAATAATTCCTCTTAATTTATTATTTTTATCATCATCTAAACAATAGATCGATTACAGTCTTTAAATTATATTTTGGATTGTAAAACATTATCTGTTGAAGATTGAGTTCTTCGCAGTACCTGTAATTTGCACTTTAGAAGAGGTGTATAACGATTGTATGTCGATAAAGAATTTTATTATGCGATATTGATTTTATTTACTAATTAGTATTCCAAATTTCATTAATGGCAAATTCTTATAACCTTGTATGCCTCAAATTTGTAAAAATCATACTCAAATTACAGTTTCCTATTTTAAAATCGTTTACTTGTATTTGTTGTATTTATTTCAATTATAGATGGCACATATTAACCATATATTATATCTTTTTACGCTTATTTACATACGTTGTTGGTCTTTAAGTTCCGTTATTTACAAGCAACGATGTTTAACTTAGTTTTCACGGGAATATGATCATTTATCAGTAATTTTCCACTGGTACACTGGTGACTTGTGATGGCATCTAAAGAAGCTCAATCATGTTATGTTCCGAATTGGCCGAAATAAGACAAGTTTGCAAATTCAACACGCAAAACACACAGACGAGATTTCGCATAATTTTATAAGGCATCGTTATTTTTAAGCTGTCTTTCCAGCCGGCTTCGAAATCAATAATTTACATTTTCTTGTTTTTTATATATTATTTCCTATTATTGCCTTTTTACATTTATTTTCACAGTTTGGCCAATAGTGTACGCTAAATTGTTTTAGTAAGTCAATTCAAACTTATTGTTAGCGCTCATTAAATTTATCTACGTTTTTATTATTTCAGCTTAATTAGCCATAATTATTTTATATACAGTCGGTGCATCATATTTCGTTAACTTAAAATAATCACACTATGAACTGGCAATAAAGTATAATCAGAAAAACAGGGCAAGTAGTCCTAAATATCGCTCTGCCGATTGATACTAACGTTATAAAATTCGGACAATACTTTACATGCTTTATTCGGAAGCAATCAAAATAGATCGGTGCCACCTACTCAAGTATCTATATAAGAAGATAATAAATAATAAAAGCTGCCTAAAAGATAGAATACTTTGTATATAGTTAACAATGGCAGGCAAACAAGATTCCTAAACGAAAGCTAAAAAAATGATTGCAGCAGGTTTTCAGTAGTTACTAATTGGTTTTGTCTAATTCGAGTTGCGTGCAACTCATACCTTTCAGTACTACCTATATAAAGCTAAAAAAAATCCAATTAGTCTTAATTTACTAATAAATAGTAAAATAGTTACAGTTTAACAATGATGTTTGTCAAATAACGATGTAAATTTTCGGACGCAAACTGTACGTTTCCCAAAGGTAGCAATTATTTCTACATCATTAATTAATTGAATTAGGCGTGCCTAAAAATCACAAGATTAGACAAATAAATGATGTTAAAAAGCATTTTCGGCTTCAGTCGTACAAAAATCTAGATTTTCCAACGCATTATAGAATTAAAAAAACTTTTCATTATTATCTTTTACTTATTACGCAATCGTTAAAAATTCAAATAATTCAAACTATTGTGTTTGCGCTGTACAATTTCAATTGTGGACGTATTTGTTCGATCAAGACTATACAGTTGCCCATTTGTTACATACACAAGTAAGGCACGCTAATTTTAAGTGCCTCGCTTTATTCATCAATTACCAGCAAATAAAGTTTCGATTTATTTCGAATTATTCACGCAACTAAAACGGCAAATATATTTGACTTTATTAATTAATTTAACGCATTTAACGATTTAAAATCAACTGCAATTACCATTAAACGCTTCAGTCTAATTCGAGTCACAACATTATATTCTAGAGTGACATTATTTGCAAAATCAGAAGTTACGTACGTAGCCCTTGAAATTTGAATTACTATCGTAGGCGGTCTGAAGGTGTGTAAGAAAATGCGCTTTAAAATAAAGTTCAACGCAGGGTTAGAATATCAAAACATAACTTATAGTAGAGGATATATTCGCTCGTGTCGTGAAAGTTCAAATTTTGGGATCTTTGAGGGGCAATTCCGTCGAAATAAAAACAAAAGCCTTGATACTAAAATGAGAACCACATATTTTACTAAATAAGAATCGGTGGATTCTTTCCAGTTTAGGGAAAACCGTGAACAAATTTTATCACAAGCTTATTTCGTTTCAACACACTTATTTTAATATATTGCATAACCCTGTTTCCTTAATTTAACTTTTAACCAAACACCAAATAATCTCCAAATGGAACAGCAGATGTTAGTTGTACAACGAATTGCCACGTAATGAAGCGAAGAACGGAACAATGTCGTCAACTGTAACGGGTAGTGTAAAGTTGCGTTATAAAACTATCCAAGTTTAAAAAAATGCTCTACCGCCACTCAAGTCAACGAAATTAGCCGCGTTCGATGGAATACGACGTTGGAAATTGTAACAACTGGTACGTAAATAGTAAATAAGATCGTCTGTAACTAATTTTATAGTTTAAAAAAATGGAACGATGTACTTTTTAGAACGTGTCATATTAAAAAATAAATTGGAACAATTCATATATTTATAAGATGCGTAAGCATGAACATACATATTATGATTATGATTCTTAATTTAACATTGAAGATTTTATTAAATAAACTTAGAACAACAGCAAGTTTTTGAAAATACAGTAGACGTCCAGGAGCGGGTCCTGATTATTATTTCTAAAATTAAATCAACAACAATAGAGTCGTTCATAAAATGTTTGATATTAAAAATTAACTCAGTCTTAAATTTTTACTTTCTTTTACCTATATGCAATATAGTATAGAGGAAGTATTGCTTTTGTCCAAAGCTTACGATGCCGAAATTTTAGTGGAAGTACACATATTCGGGTTCCTTGAGTCTGAAAATCTCGTTTTTAAAAATTGGTCTGTTTATGTGGGTGTGTGTGTGTGTGTGTGTGTGTGTGTGTGTGCGTGCGTGTGTGTGTGTGCGCGTGTGTGTGTGCGTGTGGGTGTGCGTGCGCGCGTGTGCGCATGTACGCGTGTGGGCGCGTGCGCGTGTGCGTGCGTGCGCATGTGAGCAAGTGCGCGCGTGCGTGTTTGCACGCATCCGCGTGAGTGCGTGAGTGCGTGAGTGCGTGTATGAACAAAATATCTCGAAAACGAAAAGTCGTAGATAAACAAAACTTTATATTTGAGTTTGTATCCACCCTCACACAGGGCCACAACAATTTAACTAAAATTCAATAATCGGAATTGCCACTTTACTCTTGTCATTTTTTGGTTTTTCGCAATTTTCTCGAAATCGTCTTTAACGTTTTTTTTACAATTTATTGTATTTCTTAGAAATTTAATGTCCTTTTGTATAATTAAGACAATTTCTCAGAAAAATATCCGTAAAACCATTAACTACGAATAAAATAACTACGAAACTGAACGTCCTAAACAAATGAAAATTTGTATTTCAGATCCTAACTACCTTCGTATGCTAAATCAAGAATTTTGTTAAAATTGATTAACCGGAAGTATAACTTTATTTCTGTTATTTTTAGATATTTTTAGAAATTTTCGTTTTTCGCGATTTTCTCGAAATCGGCTTTAACGATTTTTTTAAAACTTATTAAATTTCTTGAATATTTAATGGCTTCTCATACAGTTTAAACTGTTTCTCAGAAACTTTTCCGTAAATTGAGTAACTGAAAGTACCTTCACCGTTGACTGAAAATAAAATAACTATGATACTAAAAGTCCTAGCTGAATGGAAATTTATATTTTTGTGACTATAACTACATTGGTATTCCAAATCAAGAATTTGGTTAAAATCGAATAACCGGAAGTTCCACTTTATTTCCGTCATTTTTAGATATTTTCCATATTTTCGTTTTTCGCGATTGTTTTAAAATCGGTTCTAACGATTTTTTAAAACTTAATACATTTCTTAGCTTCTTCATTCCGTTTTATATTAATCAAGCTGTATCTCTAATAAATTTTCGAAAATCGAGTAACCAGAAGTACTTAGCGTATTAATTGTGAACAACGCATCTCAAAAACTAAATATGATATATGAATGAAATTGTATATTTAAGGTTTTTATCTTCTGCACATGAGACGTCAAGAATTTCAGTAATATCGAATGACCGGAGGTGTCACTTTATTCTTGCGATTTTTAAGTTTTTTTGCAATTTTCTCGAAAAAAGTTATAACTTTTATTTTTAAATGTGCTACAGTTATTATGTATTTAATGCCCTTTTATGTGTACTTAACAGTTTTTCTGAAAATATGCGTTGAAGCAATTATCAGAGAAAATTTCCGGAGTTAAGCAGGCTTTTGCCTGCCCAGTAACTTGGATGGGTGATCGTTACAATTATGGTTTCCAAATTCCAATTCCAATTCTATGTGCGTAAGAGAAAGTCGTGTGTTGTCACACGCCAGATTTTTAATTTATCTTTTGCCTTTGCAAAGATTCAGTATTTAAGTATGACTAATTTATTTATTTAAGTTTGTTTAACTTTCAATTTTAATAATTTAAACACCACAACGCAATTTAAGCGTCACATTTTAAGAGTAAAAGGATCGGGTAATTTTGAAATTCCTTTACTTATATTTTTACTACACAATGATGAGCATTTGCAGCAATTCCAACATTAGTAATAAGGTCATGACTAAACAATGTTTACCTTCGATTACTCTCTATATTATTTTTTGGTTTACTTATTTGGCCTTTTTATTCACAATTATAAACGTTTCATTTTGTTAACAAAAGTCAACACTGTATTAGTTTGATTGAAACAGATAAGATTTTTCGAATTAAAAAATTCGTCAGCTTTGTAACTTTGATTGTTTTTCGAGTTATTTTGAACGTTCATTAAATGTTATGATTAATCATTTAGTCATTTCTGCATTTTAATTACAATGAAATTAATGTACTATACAAATTTTATCATTTTTACGTATCCAGGAAATTTCTCCCAAAACGCGTTTGGTCGCCAGACGGGTATCGTCGTAGCACGCGTTTGCGTTATTTCATTTATACCCGCTATTTTTGTGCGTAAAGTTTTATAAAAAGCGGGTGTTGTGAAATGTCTACAACAACTCCCAGCTGTAGCTTCTTCTAAGTACTATCATCGCCTGAGACATTCTAATAAATACTTTTGTACATTTTCATTGAGCCTGTGTAATTACAAATCATTACAAGCTATCTGAGCTGTTTCCCAGAAAAATTTGTTGCCATCCTGAAGACTGGTGATATTATTTAGTGTTTATTCTGTTAACACACCTAGTTAGGGCGATCGATACGTGCAATGTCTTTGAAAGAAACAAATTGTCAACACCGAGTATAGAGATTAAGTTCGCTAAAAGAGGGCTTTCACTGAACGACTATTGAGATACGTAACTTTGCTGTCCTGTTAAAGCAAGTTTCATTGTGAGAATTGAGAGCATTATATTCTATATTTATTTTGTACCATACTTAAACGTTTATTAAGCAGTTCCGCTAACTGCGAAGGTGATTGGTCCGTAATAATAACTATATGAGTTGCCAGATTGAAAAGACACGTTTGTGATGAGAAAGAGGGTAGACTTCAACACAAATCGATTTTTAAATTTTTTATTTAAATTATTTGTTATAAAATGTACTGTAGATACTAAACGATTTCTGGGTTAAAGATTATTCCAAGTAAAAGCCACAAAAGAGTAATTTGATGGAAGCAACATGAATGGAAAAATACATATGTTGGGATTTTTATATACAAATTTGACATTTTATTAAAGTTACAAATAAATTAGAAAGACTACACTGAATACAAATTTTATTGAAATTTCATCGACAATAGAGCAGTTAAGGTGATGACGTACATTTTCAAGTTATCGGTATATTAAATCATAATTTATTTTCTATCACATTCGCATAGTATTGAATTGCACATAAATTTGATCGCTCGATTAAAGTCGAATATAATTTTAATATTATCTCTAAAGAGGAACACGTTCAATTAGAAATTGTACAAAATTCGCCGCACACGTGAAGTTTTAAATAATCGATCTAACAGAAAATGCTGCAAAACATTAAAGTGCATATACTGAATCTTATAATTATCCAACATCAGATTACTTTTAGTTAATTTAATGTTATCCACCTACTATACAAGTGTTTGCCGCCATCTCCATAATGTTTCGGCAGCCACCGGTGTGCACTCGCTACCTTCGTCGAAAGCGTGCCCCCTTGAGTCCAACTCCAATGTCGGCACCCGTCATGCTAGCACGACGAGGGGGTTGAAGTCTACTCCGAGGTACCCATTTCGGCGTAAGGCTTGTCCAAATGTTACCTCCTTCAAACAGTTAGACTCTGGGGCCCTCGCTCCGCCCTGCATGAATCGACACAAGGCTCTGAATGAAGAGGTGCGCCTAAGTCCTCTATAAAGCATCAGTTTCTCAGCCCACCCCCCAGCCTGCGCAGTTCTTTAGTGCTTGCCATCGCCCTCTCATAAGACACCTAGTACCCTCCACAACTCTTACCGGGTTCTACAACGCGAGCGGCTGGCGCTCCCGAATATCGCTATGGGTGCCAAGCAGAGGTCCTTACTGAGATCCACCAAGACCTCCACCCTCGGCCTCTCTCCTACAGAGTGATTCGCGATATACGCCGGCTTACAACAAACCGATCTTGTCGGCACCCCTGAATGGGTGTTCGTTGTACTATCGTTTCGGCATTGGGTGACGTACCGTGGTTCAAGTACCCGATTTTATCGAGCTTTCCGGAGGGTCCCCCGTCCTTCTCTGATGAACCTCCTGTGCCCATGATGGACTCTCGTGGGTCGACGTTTTGCATCGCGGTATGAAAAGCAAAGTACCGAAGCCCATTATTTGCTCCTGCAGGGGCATCTACTATACAGACAACCTCACATATTTGAACTAAAATATGTAATTTATGCATCATAAAGTTTGTAACCAACAAATACAGTGCCTAAAAGTACGCGCCTAAATATCACCTTCCCACATAGAAACTTGAAAATTTATAAACGGACAAACGCTTTACTGCTATTATTATTTCTCGGTTACTAGGCAATATTTACACAAAGCGATAAGATCTAGTTGCTATGTTTATTTAAAACAGAATTAACAAACGAAAACGAATTTCAAATAAACTTTAAACATAGTTTTTCTAAGAATTCTTCTGAATTGTAAGGAAAAAGTTTAAATTAAAATTTTGTGTTTATATAGCATACACGTGCCTTGTATGTAGTACAAATTGTATTCAAATGCTATTAAGGACTCATTTTTATGCAGTCCTGCCGTTGAAAAGGCAGAAAGTTCTTTTTATATCTATTCAAATGTAAATGAACAAACATTAGGAAGAAATTTCTACTAATGTAAAGGGTCGTTCTGTTGTATTCTACTCTTAATTAATTCTTTATTTACCCAAGTGGATTTTGAAATAGTTGTCGTACTTTTGGGTGCTTTCAATATGCAAAATATTACATAGCAGTCTAGGACGCTATGCCTTAATAAAACAAAACATGCCATTTAGATTTAAACGTATATGATTCAATAAACATGCAATTTATTAATTTTCATTTTGGCGTTCGCTCATACCAATTTTTAATTAGTTAACTTATACAGGGTGTACAAAAAAAATGGTTGTCAAAATATAAACCATTTTAATTTACATTTATTAACCCACATTTAACTATGAGTCAGTCGTATTTAAAAACAAAACTAACTTTTCTTATTTTATTCAAGCTTAGGTGTCCTACTTTTTCAATGTATAACTGGAACTCGGTTTTTTAAAATCATTTTTAATTACCGAAAACGGTTTTACACTAAAATTGTACTTTAATCCTTTTATATCAAATAATATAGTTAACAGATGTTGTATTTAAATACATGCGTACGAAAATGCTAGATTCTGAATAAATAGGTTTAAATGGGGCAAATTCATATAAGTCACATATCGATGAAATAGGAAAAAGTGCTAAAAAGCTCTAAGTCAAAAGTTGATAAATCATAATGACTAAGCAATATGCTTCTTAAATTTAATAAAATGTCAATAGATAACACTGGTAGACAAAGATTTTGTTACAAGAATATAGTTTTGCATGCTGAATCCGAATATGGCAACAGAATGTGTCCATCACCACCATTTCTTTGTAATTCTGTTTTACCTCAAAATTACCATAACTTGCCTCTTTTTTTAATTCTCTGGATTGCTAATTTTCACAGACGCTTTAAAACAATGCTCCTTTAACGATGAATTTTTATTCAACCAATAATATATTGGTCTGAATGAATCTGATTTTGGTGACTAACCAGACGGCTTGGGGTTTCCCAGTGGTATGTAATTTCGGGATTTTATGCGTTCTCGGGAATCACCAATTTGTGAACTATTCAAGCTTTGCACAATTTATTTTTTAACATTACACTGCCACGCAACTGTGTGAATAGCCTAAAAACTCTTATTACATATGTGGCGAAGTGATCTTCAAGCCACAAAAGGTAAATATAATCCCACTTATCAAAACAAGTTGTGAACAGTACATCAGGTGCAAAGCTGGAGATTAGAATAAGGTTTGGGCCCCCAATCTGCCACTTAACATGTTTCTCCACTCACTGATTGGCTGAATGGAAAATCTCTTCATGTGCCGTTTGCAAAGAAAACCAAGGGACCATTCTTCAGACTGCTACTTTTGTACAACTAAAATCGCTGGCGTATCAAGTAAGCCAAGAACTAAAGTAAAATATACAAACCTACCTGCAGCTACAAGACCTGTGCTGCATAATACTACGGACGCTCCCATACCATTCCGGTCAGATTCATTGACTCTGAATTTCGAGGAGGACTCATTATTGATCTCGATGGCCAAAAGAATAGGAAAATGGAACCTGATTTTATTAACATGTCCAAGGAGCCACATAAAATAAGAAAATTAGTCTGTGATCTGAATTTGTCAAAAATTACGCAGAACTGTTAGTTTCAATGCCCAAAGGATGAAATATGTTAGACAAAGGGACAAGCATATTCACATTCCGCGGTAGACAGCATGAACGGCAGCATTTACTTCCAGAACAAGGTGGCGTACTGTTCTGTAACGACGTCAAAACTTTATTAGAGGCAATGGAGCCAGAATCACAATCCAGAAGCTGTTCTTCTTCATAATAGAAACTAAAATCCTTCTATTGCTATTGATCATGCTATCAACATGAAGGAGACTTATGAAATCATACAGCTACATCTGGATCAAACAGATTACCAGAGATTTCAATGAAAAATTTGTCAGCATTCAGAAGTTGGAGCCCTATTACAGCGTTTACAGTTAGAGTACGCAAGGTTTTGCTGTTCTCTATGTGAATGGAATAGCAGGGACAGGCGTCCGCTGGCGACTACATGGAGTCGCTGCCGCTCATATAGAGAACGGAATCATTTTCGACCACGCCGTCCTGAACTCGTTATCTACGTTGATACCAGTTCCTTCTCGAATCCAATAGCAAAGTACGACGAGGGGCTTGAGTCCGATCGCGAGGTACTTATTTCGGCATATAGCGTATTCCAGAGGTCTCCTCCTCCGAAAAGTCGGTCTCCGGGGCCTCCAATAGCCCTGATGAGAAGGGACCCCATCATCCCCTGTCGGGCATCAGCTTTGCAACCCACACGCCGGTCTGGGCAGAAATTTAGCGTTCTACCATCGCCCTCTCACAAACACTCAGTCCCTTCCACAACACTGACCGGGTTTTACAACGTGAGCGGCCGGCGCTCACGAATATCGCTATGGGTGCCAAGCAGGTTTTACCAACGAGTTTTCCACGGTTCCGCATATCCCTTACTAGTACAAACCGGGCTACGTCGCCTAGTCTCCCCCTTTGCCAGCGTGACACAGGACACTTTGTGCTTAGGCATCGACGGATCAACCTTATCAACGTTTCTGAGTACGTAATTTCAAGCATCGGCGTACTGTGGATTCCGCTTACCGTAGGGGACTTGACGTAGACAGTTCAGAGGCGTGGTAATAACGATCGGAAACCATGAGAGTACCCATTTTTATTCATTTTTCGACGGGCCTCCGGTGCTCATGATGGAATCGCATGGACCGACAGCTTCCTTTGGGTGCACTGTGGCGCAACTCACCAAAAAGTAACATGCCGAAGCAGGTTAACTTCCCCTGCGAGGGGATAGAACGGACAAAAAAAATTATTATATTAAGAAACAATGAACTCCTGATTTCACGAATGTTAATTCAGAAAAAATTTCGCTGCTATCTCTTCAAACCAAATCGGGATTGATGAAAAACTTTGTAAAGGTGATGAACCTAAAGGTTTTTTTTATTTGAAAATCGAATTTTTCAGATTAAGCGAAGCTAAAATAAAAAAAATCTGGTGTGGGACAATATACGGCTTTCTCTTGCGCACATAGGTATGGAAATAGTGTCTACAAATGATTAAATTCATTTATTTTGGAAACGATAATTGTAACGGTCACCCATCCAAGTTACTTGTCACGTGAAAGGCTTCTTAACTCCGGAAACTTCCTTCAATAACTTGCTTCAACGCATTTTTTCAGAAAAACTGGGATTTGAAAGCATAATAACCATAGAAAGTTTAAAAAAATCTTATAATTGTTTTTAAAAAAAACGCAGAAAACTTAAGAATCCCAAGAATAAAGTGACACTTCCGGTCATTTAATTTTAACTAAATTGTTGATGTCTGATACTCGGACAATAAAAAAGTCAAATATAAAATGTTACTTTTATATGATCTTTAGTTTTTGAGATATGTTGTTCACAATTCTGGTTACTTCATTTTTGAAAATTTATTAGAGAAACTGCTTAGTTCATATAAAATGGAATGAAGTAACTAAGAAATACACTAAGTTTTAAAAAAATCGTTAAAGCCGATTTCAAGAAAATTGAAAAAAACGAAAATTCGGTAAATATCTAAAAATAAAAGAAATAAAGTGGAATTTCCGGTTATTAGATTTTGACCACATTCTTGTTTTTGTATACAAAGGCAGTTGTGACCGCAAATATAAATTTTCACTCAACTAGGACTTTTAGTTTCATAATTATTTTATTTAGAGTTAACGGTGAAGGTACTTCCGGTTACTCAATTTATGGAAACGTTTCTGATAAATAACCTAAACTATATGAAAGGTCTTTAAATGGCTACGAAATGCAATAAATGCAAAAAATCGTTATAGCCAATTTCGAGGAAATCGCGAAAAACCGAAAATTCGGAAAATACATAAAAATAACAGAAATAAAGTTGTACTTCCGGTTATTGGATTTTAACGAAATTCTTAATTTATCATACAAAGGTACTTAGGACGTTAAATATAAATTTTCATTTATCTAGGACGTTCAGTTTATAGTTATGTTATTCATAATTAATGGCGAGAGTACTTCCGGTTACTCATTTTGCGGCCATTTTATTGAAAAGCCGCCCTAATCATATGAAAGGGCATGAATATCTAAGAAATACAATAAATTTAAAAAAATCCTTACAACCGATTTCGAGAAAATCGCGAAAAACCAAAAAATGACAAGATTAAAGTGGCACTTCCAGTTATCAAATTTTAGTGAAATTGTTGCAGTTACGTGCGAGAATGGATACAAAGTCGAATATAAAATTTCGTTTATCCATGACTTTTAGTTTTAGAGATATCCTGTTCACACACACACACACACACATGCACGCACGCGCGCGCGCACACACATACACACACGCACACACTCGCACACGCACACGTACGCGCACACGTGTACGCTCGCGCGCACGTACACGCACAAGCACACGCACACGCACACGCCAACACATACGTAAACGCACACGCACGCGCGCACGCACGCGCACACGCTCGCGCACGTGCACGCGCACACTCACACGCACATGCACGCTCTTATGCACACGCAAACGCACGCGCACGCGCACACGCTCGCGCACGCGTACGCGCACACGCTCGCGTACGCGCACGCTCACACGCACACGCACACTCTCACGCACGCACGCACGCATAAACACACAAACCAATTTTTAAAAAATTATTTTCGGAATCAGGGATCCCGAAAACGTGTATTTCCACTAAAATTTCCACGTCGAAAATTTTGGACGAAAACAATACTTTCTCTATTCTATATTTCATATAGGTAAGAGAAAGTTAAAAGGGAATATTTGTAGAGTCCCATACCAGGGAACTAATGATAGATGCCACTTTCGACAATATCTTAGATGAAATCGAGGCATTTGCTTGGCAGTCCTTCAAAGCTGTAGAAGAAAACTTCCTTCGGAATACAAACGCTGAAAACTACAAACAGCTGGTTGCTGACTTTCTACAAAACTACAAAGGCTCAGAAGCAAATATTCCCTGAAGATTCCATTCCTCCATTCTCATCTGTATTTTTTCCATATACTCTTAGTGATGAACGATGAACATGGTGAGATGTTTCAACGAGATATCAGCAAAATTGAATCGCTCTACAAGGGAGAATAGAACGAAAACATACTTGCTGACTACTGCCGAACTGGAAGATACTGGTGAAAGCTGAAAGGAAATATATTTTTTAAATAAAATAGTTGTATACATATACCTACATATTCCTTAAAAAATATAAATATCTGGAATTTCGAACGTGTTTTACTCAAAAACCATACATGCTGGGAAAATTTGGAAAGCAGTTTCGGAATCAGCAGGAAACAACCTCAAAGAATCACCATCTTTAGTTCATGTATATCAGATAATCGACTAATAATGGTATCAAAAATTGATAATCATAACAAGTCCATAAAAATCAAAAAATCTCAAAACCATCGGTTGAGATTAGGTGGAGATTAGACAAAGAGGAAAAGTGAACTGCAAACTTGGTATGACAAATAGAAGATATTAGACAAAATGCTATACGATAAGCACACAAAGGAATGCTAACACATGATACCCAAAATAGAAGCCAATAAAAACAACATAAAGAAGTTAGTTATGATCTCAAAAGTAGCATCAACGTTATGGGTACGTGACGGAAGCACTATTATATTTAACGACAAAGAAAAGACGGAAGTAATCGCCAACCTCGTATACAACAGCTTCAAAATGATAGAGACAAAGATCCAAAAACCAAGGCAAAGATCAATGCCGTCTTAATAATAATAGACCAAGAAAGTATAAATTCACCAATTCAAATCTCTACAGAAATCGGTGAAAGGATTTGAAACACAAAATCCAAAAAAGCATCCGACGCGGAAAATATACCGAATAGAGCCCTAAATGTATTAACCGATAACCCGATTACAGAAATCATCTTTATAGCTGAACTTCCCCTTGGTCATTATTCATAGGCACCGAAGACTGCGATATTGGCAAATATCCCGAAAGAATAAAAATATCTCGCCATTCCAACGAATTGTAGGCCAATCAGTTTGTTTTATGGGCTATCAAAATTATTGGACGGGTTTCTAAATGAAGAACTACAAACCTACTTAGAGGAAAATAACCTAATCCTAGTAGCGCAGTTCTGATTTAGGAGAAAATTTGCTGCAGTCCAACAGAGAACGTTTTGTTTAACACCATAGAAACAAACAAGAGACGTCCATACTTCGCATACGCCTCCTTCCTAGACATTGAGAAGACATAAGGTAAAGTATAAAAGAGCGCTTTAGTGCTGAAACTGCAAAAAATGAAGGTTCCGCCAAGCATCTTGAAAATTATAAAGTCTCTCCTGGACGAAAGAATATGCATTGTCAAATTGAGAACAGGAAAGTCCACGCAGTAAAAGGTCTACCTCAACGGTTATTGCTATCCCCAGTATTATATAACGCCGAAATTCCGATGACGTCGACCAAAATTCCGGTGAAGGTATTTCCAATATGCAGACGATACCGCAGTGTGGGCAACAGAAAACACTCGGAAACCTGAAAATTATTCTGGATGGCTTGGATAAATATTTTAAGAAATGAAGGATAACAATCAACGGGAAAGAGCAGAAGTTATAAACTTCTCTAAGAAAGTGAAAATTAAATTGATTTGGGGACTTAGGAGAAGAATCTCGCTGTAACGAATAGTGACACATCTAGGTATCACCCTAGACAAGAATTTAACAATGCGCAGTTACACAAAAATAAGGAAGGGCCTGATCGCAAGGGCTATAAGCTGCACAACATATTGGGATCGCATAGCGCCCTATCACTACCAACCAAGGAACGACTAATAGATGCAATCATAATACCGATATTAAAATTCGGAGAGGAAATATGGTGCAACGCAACAATAACCACCACTCGAAATATCCAAACATAAGTCATTCAAACTGATCGCCAGCGTTAGTATATCAGACATCAGTACATCAGCACAAGACCTCCTGGAGGTGGCCCATAAAAAACATCTCCAAATGGTAGAATGAATGATTAGGCACCTTTCAGCACAAGTAAGAAATTTAGGTCAACTATCGGTATGACGTAGGCACATCTACAACTCGCCGCTCTCGGACCCGTCCCTATCATTACCATCTTGGGATCATTCCGTAAACTTTAAAAGGAAAAGGCAGTAAAATAGAAAAAGGTGCCTAAAGCTTCCTATATTGCAATTCTAGAATTCAGTTCTTGGCTACACTAGGTACTGCAGAGGCGAAATTTAGGATTTTACAAGTGTTTTGAGTGCGTGGTATGCTCGTACAATGATGGACTACGTAATACAAATTGCTTGTGTTTACTATACATTGCCGAAGCAAGGGTGTTTATTGTTAGGTCGCTATTTACAGCTGAAGTATCGCATAGATAGAAACAACTTCAATCACGAAATTTCATTCATGCTTTTTCTATTGCGCCATATCTTTGCTATATTCAACCTCAAGCTATTGTTTAAAAAATTAAAACATTAACTTGTAGTATCCTTTTTTTGTAATTTTTTCAAATTTCGATCACTCTGTAGTTTTACATTTTACAAATCTATAGCCCTAAAATATGTGACGGCAATCTTGGCGTTACGCCCTAAAAGGGTGTATGAGATAGGAATTCCTCTGTACTTACGGGGTCGTGACGGCCAGTTAGCGTGAAATTTGGGGGAACTCGACGTGAGCTATAAAATAGCGCAATGAAATCCAAAGTCTCCATAGATGAAAAGTCGTTTTAAAAGGGCGCCACTCCGTAGAGGGTGTCTAGGTCTATATAGGGGAATTGAAGAACGAAAACTCTAATCCTTAAAGTGTATTCGGGAAATCAGCTAAATACTTATGCCCGATGAAATAGAATCGTACGCCACTAGAAGTATATCTGGATCACCTCGTATTGGCTTACCTTATACAGAGTGTAAAGCAAATAGCGTTAGTCCTTGTAACACGTGGTAGGAAATTGAAAATAAAGCAGAAAAAGTGGTATAACTTTTTTCGCTATCGCCAACCGTTAGCGAGATATTTCAAATTAAAGTTACTGCACTTTGGCAACCTTG
>JAHWXV010015686.1:0-14762 GCA_024586415.1 Phrixothrix hirtus | reverse complement strand
TTTATATACATTTATTTTATTAAATTCGTAGATATGTTGCTGATCATTAATTGTATTTAATTGATGACATCAACAACAGTAGTTCCTGGATGTGTGTAGCGGTTGTTATCGGAAATGGGTCTCATAACGGACGACTAAGTGTTCTTAATAGAACACTATTTCCACCCATACGGAACTGACCGTAAAGGAGAATCAAGTGTCAAGCAGGTTGCTGAACATATCGGAAGAGGTTTTAAAGGGCAGCTCCCAGTAACACAGTTATACTCCCAATTGTTGATAAATTACACCGTATTGGTAGCGTATTGTGTCGACGGATAAGCTTTGGTGTCGACAAATAACAATCATAACCGTGTTCTCCAGCAGGTACTGTAGTCATCCACGGCAAGTCTACGATGAACGTGCTTGAAATTGGACATCAATAACACATCTCTACGGTGATTGTTTTCCGTATCGCTTCCAAGTTGGGTAATGTCTTGCGGTGGCAGATCTGCGAGCTAGAATGGTGTATGTGCAAAATTTCGGGCCGTGGTCTATGTGGGCCTAGATTTCCTGAGAAATGTGGTTCCGAACAAAAGTCACACTCATTTAGCCTTCTACATTAATCGCCCGACAATTCGTTTGGTCGATTTCCAGCGGCCAGAAAAACGAAAAACTGCGACTGGGATGTGCCGTATCAGCACATGGTGTAGTGGGCTTCAATTCCATTGAGGACGAGTGATGGTTACCCAGGAACGCTACAGAAACATGGTAATCACTCCGTTTCTGTTGTTTCAGTTAAATAGGCAATGGTTTCAACAAGACAATGAGTCACATTGCAATATCCTCTCTTGTCTTACTACAAGAGCAGGGGAAGAATACTTTCACAAAGATATTTCCCATATCACGCACACTCACCAGAACTTGAAGGAAGCTGTGAAATACAGATCCGCCACACGAACCTTGCTTTTCGCGAGAAAATCGTATCCATCTACTACAGCAACCTTTATTCAACAATACTTGAAAATCTTCATTACTGTTAACTGTTTACAGCGAAACGGTGCTCACTTTGAACATTTATTTTACAAATTATGAAACGGTCGACAAGATTTTGTTTTCTGCACTGTAGCGTACTTAGTATCATTAAATCTATTTAATTCTTACAGAAATTTGATTTTAGTACTGTATTGGCGGTTAGGTGTTGCAAATTTATTTAAAAAACAGAAAATTAAATTTCGCACTTAAATTTTGGTCTAATCCAATTAATACATTAAAATTTCACAATGCCCTTGTTTTACACGATACCAATCGTTAAACATTGTGAATAAACATACTTAAATAAAATACGAGAAAATAATATCGCAAGCTTAGAAATTGCAAACATTATACCGTTCTATGTATTTATAATTGCCTTTCGTGTAAAATTTTCTCGTTTTTGTTTGTATTTCCATTATATTAAAGTAAACAAAGGGGCACTTGTTTACCAATTATAACGAAAGTTTAATTAGCGCATATCTGAATACATTTACAAATTGATTTTCTTATAAAACATGGGGATTATGGAAATAAATGTTCTACTGTTTTGTTTACATTTATGTATAAGAGACCCTATAAACCCTTTATGTAGTTTAAATAAACGAATTTAGTAATATAATTAGTAAAAAACACACGAAAGAAAATTTTATATTAATCTTGTTCAGCGGATTTCCTTCAGTGTTATAATTGCTAGTTTTCAAATAGGCAGAAGTGAGTATGAAAATCAACAACTGCGCATAGTGTAGTTTACAGAACAATATACCTACCTGTATCTTCCTTTGTCCTACAGTAGTTATGAACCAATAGTGAGCGGGACCGGTACTTATTTTATAAACAGGTTACCCTTTAAGGATTAAACCGTCTTTACAAAAGATTTGGTGTCATTACTTCTCTAATAGGCTTCTTTAGTGGTCGTAAGATTAAAATTTAACTGGCTTCTCCTACCATATATTGAATAAGCATAACCCGTGGGGAAGTCTAAATATATAGGGTGAATCATAATGTAGTCAGTTTTAGTTTTATATTCCACGATCCATCTTATTTATGTAAATAGGCAAAAACGTTCAATATTGATTTCAATTAAACCGTTCGATACTTGAAATACTTTGTTTTTAAAAATAATTAATTAATAATTGGTTACGCCAGAGTTACCTTTTAACAAAAAAGGTACTTAAGCGATTTGGGATAGGTAAATGTAATTTCCAAAATACAGACAAATTAGTGCAATATTTATAGAGCCAACGAACACAGCCCGAGCACTACTGCATCGATAGGTAGAAGGCTCTCTATAGTCATAACAAATTTCATCGTTTTCATCGCTTACATATAAAAGATGTTTCAATTTAAAAAATATTTATTCAATTGTAACAGTATAATATGCTCAGTTATGTTGGGAAGCTGTTCGGGAATAAATAAAAAGGTATATAGCCGATTGCTTCTTTATTTGCTAAAACAAGACGTGGAAATATTGGACGCCACAGAATTTCAAGATAAATAACATGAATATAGATTACAATACAATATTTAAAGTTCACGCAATTAGGATTGACGTAGAAGTAGACCACTAACAGATATATGGCAAACAAATTAAAGCCAGTGAAATTATAAACAAAATAGTAAATTATAACATATATAGGATTAGTTAAGTTATAATTAATGCCAACACTCCGAGCTTCGCGTTAACATTAAAATTTGTCTAAAATCTTAATGCAAGTTATATAAATACCATCTATCAAATAAATTTCTCTATAAAATCTGAATGTAGATTAAAACAATTTCAAGTATCTAAATTGATAAAATAATAGCAACTTGAAAGACGGGCATATGTGATAATTGATTTCAGTTAGACAAAGCCGGCATGAACTATTTACGTGTGGTAATCAGACAGACGAGAAGATGAGCCGGAAAAAAGAAGGAACATTATTGTTATTTCAATTCCCCTCTAAAGAGACCGGCTGCTTAAAGGTATCAAGAATGAAAAGAAAGTATAGACAAAGACCAGGATGGGTTTGTAATGAGATGCGGTGGAAGGGATGAATGAAGATATTTCCCCGACATTTACCTCGAAGTAGATATCTCTGCTGAATCAAGAAACCACTCGAAATCTGAATCAGAGCAGGCTTCGGGAATCGAAACCAAGACCTCCTAACTGGTAGACCGTAGTGAACCACTACACCACCCCAGCTCGGTGTTGAATTAGAAGTTCAAAACATGTTAAGCATCTTGGACATTATTGCTCCATAAAAATACATACTCTCACAAACTTTTCAGACTTAGCCAAGACGAAATCATTTGAGAAATTCGTACACAGATTCTAAAATGGGGATAGATAAAACAATTAGGCGAAATGAAAACTAAACTGTGGACCGCATCAAAATGAAAAACCTTGCAAAACTCGTCGTATTTGTTTATAACAACTATGAATCTTAGATTTCTTTTTCCATTGCACAAGTTTGGCCATTAATAGAATCCATCTTATTAAGAATTCGAACGATTTCAATCATGTGGGCATACATCCTTAAGTTTTTTTTACAAACGCCATATCTGCTGTTTCCAAATTTATTACCGCAAAGCCCTTTAATGGTTCTCTCATCGCATAAATTATACCTTATTGCACCTGCCGCTCCATAGAACATCGTCGAAATGTGTTACAACATCTAACTTATTATTTTAAATACCACGACAGCCAGAGTTCCACGGGACGCTGTTTTACGGCAATCTCTCTTCATGCGCATATTTTCCAATCTTGGAGCTTTCAAATTACAAATTTAAAAAACAATTGTCATGAATAAAAATAATGCCGCTGGTGAGCATCCCTCCGCGCTTATTCTGTATCGCACGACGCAGCTTTCTCGCAGTAAAAATTTACACTGTTTCGCCTCGTGGTAAAAAATCTACAGAACACCGTGCACATGATTTTTCGATTTGTCAAGATTGGCTTGGTTTTTGATCTTGTTGGCGTCGAATTGTGTTTCCACTCTGTCGCTATACTTTTAAGAAGTCATCACCTTTTTCGTCGTAACGTGTCAAAAACTCAAGTACACTTCCCTGACGCTTTTCAGCACTCAACGAGCACAAAGTTTCCGAAAATCCAGTTTTTCATGAATACTTTCATGAAGAAGTGACCTTGAAATTTCGGGAATTTCCATAGAAAGAGCAAAAATTGTAAATTTACAGTTTGCTTTAACTAACGATAGACGTCCATTTCGTTCGTTATCGTGCACATTTTCACGTCTTTCATTAAACTGACTAACGCATCTCCTTACTATTTTATCCGTACACCTCATAAGTTTTTAAATAAATGTGGACTTTTTTAATGTTCTTCGCATTGCGGAAACGAATTACATGTCCAATCTTACAAGCGGCGGGATTTTAAATTAACTTTGCTAATTCCAACAAGTACCACGAAGCGTACACAACACTAAACTAACCCTAAATGGCGTCAAATAATTCTCAATGGGCAGAGCAATCACCGCGCATGCGCGCAACTGAATTCGCGGCGCTGCGGCGACAGAAAATACAAACAGAACTTAGCTTATGGATGTACTTCGTACATCAGAACGCCGGTAAATGTAGCACCAAAATACATTTACGAACTTTGGGCGCGAGTTTCTGAGACAAAAACCAGACAAGCATGTCTGAAAACGCTGGGTTTTTCTGTTATTAATGGAGGAACATTTTACAGTAACACATTACAACTTAATAGGAAATGCTTAAAATGGCCTCAAAGCATTTATAACAAATGTTCGAAATGTCCTCCGTTTGCTACTTCACATACATATACTCGTCGAATCATGAATTGTCTCACTCTTTCAAATACTTCCAAAATACCAAAATAAGAAAAAACGCTTGGTTTTTCTGTTGTTTGAAAGTGTGTAAGTTTATACAATTGCGTGATGTTATTGATACAAAAATACGTTTATGAAGTAGTTAGTGATACAAGTCAACTCATTTCAGTGCACTAATTGCATCCTAGATGGCATCTTGTTTACATTTGCCATTTATCACTTGTTTACATGAATTATTCTATAGGTGTTTCCGATAATTAACCCGCTCCAGTTTTTCTTCTCGGTCTTTAATCAATGGGTTATCATATAAAGGAGGTCAACTATTTCAACCGGTGTGGAACGTTTAATTATCTTAAACCCCTAATGATGCGTCAAATCACTTTAGTGCGTTTGATGTTAGTGTCACCTCAACCTTTCATGTTTGTGCAATGACTCAACTGGGCCATGTTCTGTTTAACAATGACTGGATTTCTGTTTAATAAGCATACGAGTATGATTTTTAGGTATGGACATGTGAATGGTAATGAACGCGAGGCTACACAGCTGTATAAAATGGAGTTTCCACACCGAAGGTAGCCAAGTCATTCAATCTTTGCTGCTATTTCTCGTCGCCTTGCTAATACAAACTCTTAATTAAGGAAGAGCAAAAGTCGCTCGTACATTTGATCTAGAAAAACGCGTTTTACAGGCTGTCCAAAAAGATCTAAACATCAGCACACAATTATCTATAACATATGGTACACCTAATAACGCGATATGGAGGGTACTTAAAGGGTAGCTATTGTATGCATATCATCTGCAGCATGTCCAGGGTCTTTTGCCTGCCGATTACCCACCATGGGAGAACTTTTGCTGATGATTTTTGCATAAACTACCAATCCACTGTTTGTTTCTACAGATGTGGCAACAGTTGGAAGAGACGGCCTAACAAATTTCCACAACAAACATTTGTGGGCGGATAAAAATTGTTATAGTTCAATTGAGATTAAACAGCAGCATCAGTTTAAGATGGAAGTGTGAGCGGAAATTGTAGGTAACTGTTTAATAGGGCCATATTTTCTTCTAGAACGTCTTATAGACGCTATCTACAGGGACTTGATTTAGTAACTAACAAGAATGTCGTCATTCCCCTTTCCTTGCTAACGTTTTTCGATACTGGAAATGTCTTGATGAAGACTCTCTGCGCTGATCACTTACGTCACCAAGATTTGAACGAAAGAAGTCCAAATGTGAATTTAAAGAATATATTTTAAGGCTCATGTTACAACCTAGTTTATGGATTGTTTATTTCCCACAAAGTTTTGGGTTACTTCTTTAAAATCATTCCAAACAACACGTTTGAAGTCACTTAAGGCCCGTTCAAATTTTATATATCACATTGGTAGATTAATTTTGGGCCCGATGAAGATCCCCTTTTTTGTTGTTGTATCAGGAAATTATTGTTTGAGGTACTGAAATCCATTTCATTCTTCGTTTATGGTGGAATGTGTTCCTTTTTCAGGAACATTCTGCACCCTGGTGTATAATGAAAATTGTTTGATCGGCCGTCCCACTCGCAAAAGGAATAATAGCAATTCATGTATTCAAATTGTAAACCACTCAGAATTGCGACAACCTTTAAATCAGGGCTGATGTGCCATTTACACATTCTGTAATTAAATCAAGAAACTACCCATATTTGCATACGATTATTTCACGAGAATCTTATGTCCAACAGGAACTGAAGGGTAAATATTTCCAATATAGAAAAACAGCTTTTAAGCTCAGTTTGGAAGAATTGATGAAGAGACGTTATTCTTAGCATTGGTATCGAAGCCCAAATTCAATGATTAAATTCTCAACATTATTGTAACGAAACTAGTTAATTGTTTTACAATGTTTATTTAAATTCACTTAATTATTTACAAGTAACTGTATACACTAATTTTATTTAAATATTTAACTATTTATTTAACAATCCACTAACATCAAACATTTTTATTTATGTATATTTATAATTATATCAGTAATGCACAGTACAAGATTCTAACAAAAACTAAACTAGGAGAATTTAATTCGCCGCTTATATAGGAATGATAAATTCTAGAAACAATAGAAATAGAATATTTGAGAATATTACTTATAATAATGATGTAATACTATGACTCATTGCTGACCTAAATGAATTGACAGACATAAATTACTGCAATGAGTCATTTGTGGATTACATCATCTATTTTATTATAAAGAACACATTCTAGATGGTTCTAGAATTTTCCATTTACTGTTTCTATTTTTGTTACATTATTATAGAAGGGAAGTCCCCATTCATCTGAAAATGCTGTGGAGCCCCTCCTGACGATTGCGATAGGCGTATTTGAAACTAGCAATTTCCGTATTTGTAAGCATGGGTTTTTGATAAAATCGGATCTCGAACTAGATGATTTAATTTCATTTGAGTCATCAAATGAGATGCCTTCATGGGATGGTAAAAATTCCCTATCAGTGCCTGAGAGTTCTGAAATAGGTACTTCTGCTGTTTTTGTGTCGCCTTGTTCTACCTGCAAAATGTTTGGACCTCTAGGTACCGCAAAAGCTTCTGAGTGAGGTACTGGGCGAAGTGCAGAAGGAAAATCGGCATAAATAACGTTTTTCTTATTTTCTCTCGAACATAATGGATAAAAACCACGACAGATTAGTAAAAATAGTACGAATTAATCTGCATAATCATATGATTACAAATTCTGAAACGGTTGGATTAAAACCAAATATGGGCATGGCTTAAAAGTAATGACGTAATAAACATGCAAATACTCATTCAGAACTACTGAAACAAGACAGGATGCATGTCGTTTCTATCACTATTTAGAAGTAATTTAAGAACACAGGAAGTTTTCCCAAATTCAGCAAAAATTAATATATTTAAGAGAAAGGTATTTTTGAAAATTTCTCAAAATTTTGACAAGGTGGAAGAAAAATAAAAACATTTTCATAATGACCTTGGAACCGTATGCGCGGTACATACGTTAGGGTATAGCAAAAAACCTTTTTTGACCAGTGTATTAAAGAAACAGATCAACCCCAACATAAAGAAAATAATAAGAGCTACTCCCTCCCATCATTCGCATTAAGCATTTTATACATTGATTCTTAATAATATTTACCTAGTTTTAAAAGGTTGCTTTCGTTAGTGTTAATCGGTGATTTTTCGACATTTCCATTTGTCTTATAATTTTTAATTTTTAAAGCATCGCTAAGCATATAGGCCGCGAAAAATTTCTTCGTTGTTTTTTATCTTCTCAAGTTTTCATAATCACGAATAAAAGAAATATGTTCTAGTTTTCTTCATGTAATTTTCACCTCGTTATTTTCAGAAACCTTTTGTTTCAATATCAGTGATTGAGGGACAGCCTTGCTTGGTGAACGGGTTTGTTCAGAAGACCTAGTTGAACTTCGGGGCTACCTAACATCGGGTTTGCTAGTTATATGCGTTACAAGTGAGCCCCACCAACATATCGAAGTCAGTGAGTCATAGGGCTCGACAAACAAACATTCGTTTCAGCACTCAAGAATTTCCACAGAGCTATAATCATAATTATGTCCATGCGGTATTTCTTGGTAAAAACCGTTTTTAACTATTATATGACATAAAAGTCGTTAACCCATTGTATTTGGTTTTTTGGTTTTACGTTTAAAAGTACGTGATGGAACTGGACATGGAAAAACTCCTTTGCCATTGCAATAAAAGTAACCACCGAAATAGTTTCTCCCTTTTTTGTGAAAGTCATATTTAAAACGCACTTGAACACTTTTGTAGTCACGATATGATTTTGTTTACATAGACATTGCAACAGTTTCTAAGATACATTTCATTAAAGCTTGCTTCTTTATATTTAACTAAAATATTTGTGTTTCGACAAATGTTAATTGTTCTTTCAAATGCAAGTTAACATTGGGACAATAAAATATTAATAAAAAATTCCTGTCATAATTTGGGTTCTTATTGTAGAGCTCTCTTAAAATTTCTATTGATATGTCGAAGTTGTAATGTTAAAACGAAGCAGACAGTTCAAACATTGCGTGTAAGTTATGTGTTATAATTCTAACATCGTTTCTAGGATAAACTACATGACACTGGAATTTTTTAATGTTTTTGCTAACCTTTTCATTTTTAACTTCCAATAAGGAAGGATAAACCAAGACTAAATAGTTTGTAGAAACCTTTATTTTTACCAGCCGTCAAGGAAGCCATGGTATTAGAAATTCATTTTGAATAGCACGAGTTAGAGTCCATTTTATAACAAAAAGTAATGCTTTCTGAGGCACGTAAATAACTTCAAATATCAGTTGACTGATTACTCATCAAAATTAAACAAGAATTTAGAAAAATAGAAAATTTCAGATATCAGCTCACCTTTATAATAACTTTTAATTTACTTACCTATTTGAGCACATTCACAACTGATATCGCAAAGGCGGAACGCGGTGTAGTCAACGAATAGGTCGGCAGTGGTAGCTGCGTCATCTGCTAAACGATTCAGGAATTAAAGCTATTCACCGTCTAACCCAGTATCGCTTACTCTATACATACATACAGTGTGTACCAAAATGATTTGTCATTTTTAATAGGCAACAACAAAAATATATTGTATTAATTGCTGAATTACTGATAACAATCAAAGAGGTGACCTGAGAGATATTTTGGCAGTCAAAATGGGGCACTAGAATTTACAGCATTGAAACTGTTATTAAATTTAGTTTTATCGTCCAAACTTTGTCGCCGTCTCACTATTTGTGTTCCTCCGGTTCGAAATGGTATTTCTTGTTGGATGCACAAGTGACAAATGTATGAATCAGTTGAAAAAAGAATGTGAGAATTCGATAAATATGCAGATTTTAAAATGAAGAGCAGGTGAGGTAGTCAATTCTGCGTAGTAGTTCAAATCTATCAGTTCGACGACATGGTAGCGCTAAATTTATTTACAACAATTAGCCGAGGAATACTCCACAGATTGAAGTTACATCGATACAAAGTTCGGATAAATTTAACGCTACCGCTTGTCATCGAACCGATCGATTTAGTCTACGCAAAATTGCTTATCACATTCCTTCTTCGTTTTCAGCACTGCATCCTGACCGATATTTTCCGGTTGATCGCCTATCAATGGACCCATATTTTTTCCACTTTCGCTTTAAATCAAAATAACACTTCGAACCAGAGCATTATGAATATTGAAACGATGAAATAAATATTGAGTTCGGCCAATAGAATAAAATGTAACAACATTTCAAATGCAAAATATGCGTTTCCAAAATCAGCGCACCATTCTAACAACTCAAATAACTCTAAGACCGTTACTTCTGATTGTTAGCAGTAATTTGCCGATTAATAATATGTTTTTGTCTTTGCTTATTAAAAACGAACAAACTATTTCGACGCCCAATGTAATATCAGTCATTTCAATAAATTACAAGGGAAGTTTAATTTTACTTGGAATTCTTATTTGTTTCTTTCTTAATAAACACCGTCATCAAGTTTACTTTTAATAACACGAGGCCAAACAATAAAGTAATGAGATTGAATTTTTTGTTTTGGCCCTCTCTCCACTCTCGGTCTGTAGTATAAGTTTTTTGATGGAGCATTTTTCTGTAAGTACCACAGTACCACAACGGGAAATCATTAAAAATACGGACAAACAATAACAGCATGATGGCTGCATTCGAACCAACATTAAAAATGATTGTCGAAGGATTGAGCACGAATCAGGAAAGTGTTTGCTTAATACTATTTGAAAATATGAGAATGAGAAAGTTTTATGCTCAAATGGTTCCCAAAAATCTGACATAGCAAAAACGGAATACATTGAGAACTACGGCAAAAGATATATGGCATAAATTAAGCCCGAAATTATTGAACAGATTTATCAATAGTGATGATAGTTGATTTTTCCAACATTGTACGAAGACATAACGTCAAAGTTTGCAATGATGTTATCAGGAATAATCGACGCCAACGTCAAAAGTAAAATGCATGCCTTTGTGCTTCTTTAATTCCAAGTGGGTATCGCCCATACTACAGGAAAACAATGCCACTACCAAGAAATTCACGAAAGATTTCGAAAATGGGTTCTTTTTGGTTTTCCAGCAACATAATGTTCCATCTCATACTCTACTATATATAGAGTAGTTTTTGACGTCTAAAAGTTTTGGTTCTACCACAACCTCGCCTCGTGCAGTTCTTTTATTTCAAAAAGTTAAATTAATAGTGGAAGGATGCGAAACACTATTTGAAATGACGAGTTCCGGAGATACTACCAGTAATGTTATGGCTACTATTTTGAAGGCGATCATATTATAGTTAGTTAAAAATGTAAATAATTTTTCGTGCCATCCCATTATTGTTAGATCACGTATGTAGGAATAGATAATCAGAATTTTCAATTATTTTCAGAAATAGGAATTGAGTTAAACATGTCATCGACTGATGTAGCACATTTTTTTGCACACATAGTATTATTATAAATGTTTTGGGTGCCGAAGGTGAAAAAGCAGTTAACATTTGCGTTTTTTAATGGTGGTAAACCTGCGGCTGCCGTAAACGAACTAAATGCGTGAAATTGCACAAATATTTAAAGTTAGTTTAAGGAACATGCAAGTCATCATTGACGGGAAACTGAAATTCAACAAGGTTGGCACTAGTTGGTCTCCAAAAAATTTATCCAATGAATAAAAGCAAAAATAGGTTGTCATTTTTCGAAGCTTCTACTACGTTTCCAAATTGAATATGATTTTTTGGTAAGTGTCATAACGACAGATGAGTCCTAAGCACACGTTATCGCTCAAAAAATTTAAAACCCAGTCATCAGTAGGGAAAGTAATGCTTAAAGTGCTTTGGGTCCACTTTTGATGGTTTTGGTGGATTTTTTATGGCGATGGAGGACAATAAATGCATAATATTATAGCGAGCTTCTCCTGAAGGTCTTGTAAGGATTACATACTACTCACTAAAATAGAAGCTCCATTTCACGCCCCTTACATCCACTGGGCTACCTTAGGAGTACTTGAGAAGCAAAAACTTTTAAGACGTATGAATAAACTTAACTCCGCAAGAAAAGAAAAAGCTTCATCATATAACAAGGATTTATAAATGAAAATGATGCGTACTTTATTACTTTTATATTATCGTAGTTGTTATCAAAATAAAACTGTAGGTCAAGTCAATACACCCTTCGTTAAATTTTAAAATACCTGCGTTATTACCGAGTTATCTCAAACCACTATAAAATTTTTATTACTATTCAAACATGTCTTGTGGTCGGGCACTGTTCTTCAATTTGTTACTTTCAGCATTAACGTCAATAGTTTAAGAAAACATTGCCATATTCTGTCTAAAATTGCATTTGAAGATGAGTTTTAATATATTACCAAGGACTGCCTGCCTAATTTCCCGGAATGCTGCTGTTTAAGGGAAAGCGTGATCGGTAACAACTGAAACAAAAGGTTCACAAGAGACATGGCTTAATGTGTATAATAAAGCAAAATGTACAGGAATTTCACCTCCTGTCGCTTTTATAGCTTTTATCAAGTCTTACGGATAAAATTTGGGCAGATGAATCTGTGGGCCTGAGTTTATTAAGTAGCCGCCAATCTCACCGGGCAGCCGTTTCTATTTACGATGTTAGCAGCAGTACACCATTAACATCACATGTGAGGCTCAGCCTCAGCTCCGTAATTTCTAAGCAACCCCGAGAAACTCCCGTGGGACTTACTAGTTCCTTGGGCTTATTTCGTTGGTTATTAGCTAGTCTGTTTCGAGTAATGAGGGGAAGCGGCTTCAATAAAGACGAATGTGCAAGGCCAATAAGTTGAACAGGTAATTCTCTGATCAATTCGAAAGTATAAAATAGGTTAATTACCATCGGTTGTTACACCATCCGAAGAGGAAATAGATATGCTTCGAAACCTATGATATTAAGTCGGGCTCAGCATAAGCCAAGACATCCATTTACGGGGTTATAAGGGTATCCACGGTTAAGTGTAAATACTTTCCGGTGGTCCCCGGTTGTGGCCTCGCAGGTGGGATTCGAGGTAAGGGCCACATCTGCCCATTTGTGTGCGGATATGGCGATCTAAGGCCACATGGACCACATGAAGTTCCTCAATAAGAGAGCTCTAACCAACCATATGAACGAAGTTCTCTCCTTTCCCCGGTAGCTTCATGATAGGTCAGGCTTATGAGTGCTTTTAGCACATTTTATAGAATGCACTCACTGGATTTAGTGTTAACCCAAACAGCCCGAGATGTTATGGAGTATCCTCAGCGGAAGCCGTCATTAACATAGAATTCCCGTCAGTTCCGACTCTTTTAGGATATGAGCCTTTGACCGACATTACAATAGTACTAAAACTTTGCTCGCTTCGCACTAGCGTGCAGGTGGTCCACTAAACATATTGAACGATTTATTCAATTTCTGTGATACACATTGTAGTCTCAACCGGCCGACTGCCTGGAAACGCCCGTTTGTCGCAATTAGCCGGGCCAGGTGTTCGGCACGTTGCCTAGTGGTATCACGTAGAAGTGGGACAAACTAATCCTCAAACAAGTTCTGAAAAAGACTACAACCGTATCTATGACCGTCCGTCTTTGCCAGTTTTCTCGCTGTCCCAGTTGTTTCAATTAGTGTTCAAACTGGGGTCTCCCATTCCAACTGTCTTGGTATAAAGGACATCTCAAACGCCTACCCTCTTAGATAAACTAGGTTCGGATACTTGTGCTTGAGAGCAATTAATGTTTCCTTCAGATTCGGCACATTTAAACGAACGTGCCCGATGTTGACTCGGATACCAGTACCTGAGCCAGCAAGGCCTGTCTGATCCAGACCCCGCCATCATCCGGAACAACTTCGCTGGGGTACTAATGTGTGTACTGTCTAAGGCAGTCCAGGCCCGACACTTCAATCACCAGTGATTCGGTGATAGCATTAGGCTTCTTTAGTGAATATGCCTCCTATGCGACTTTGACTCGGATACTAGCGCTGTTAAACAGGTTCGACACCTAAACGTTAGCGTTTTGATGGCAGTATTAGACGACTTAAAGACAGCCAAAGGTAAGAGCTAAATGCTGCCATATAAGGGATTTTTCAAAGACAGTCATATGTATGAGGGGAACTGCAGAAATTGCCTTTCTAGTCACAATAGAAGCAACTGAACGTGTATTAATCGAAACGTTTTTCTTCTTGTATATTTGTTTGTTTGTTTTGTGACTTGAGACTTTGGGATGCGGAAATTCCCTTGGTCCTCTTGGCTAGAATTGCGTAAAAATTGCGTCATGCCTAGTGGAATTTTGCCCAACCTGGAGGAGTTCCACCGCCAGTAGGAGCCTTTAACATACCAATTACCATATTGACACGGGACCTAAGACTTTACTTTTAAATTTTTATCCGCTGAAAAATTTACCGGTCTCGATGGGGTTTGAATTCTTAGATACAGAGGCGAAGTCAGGCTATATTAAAGTAAAAAATAAAAATTATAGAAACATTGAATATATTTTGTTTAATAGTAGATAGATAATTTTTCTAATTCCCCTCGTATCCCATTTTTATCAAATTTGTAATTATAACATTTTACTTGGCTAGTGGGTTCGGCCGATTTTATGTTCGTTTTCTAATATAGGTAATGCCGCATTGTAAGAATGTCTTTACTTACATCCAAAAACCTTGCATACGTAATTGTCTAAATGTGACAGTAATCCTAACGAGTTTTATCCAATGGAAAAAAGTTAATATATCGGACAACGGTGGCATCGCACTATGGAATATTAGAACAAACGATGATCATAAATCAATTTCGTAGATATAGTAAAAGTACTACTTATTTCATTTTAACGTAAAGTTAAAATGTCGTACTTTAATATGATGTAAGAATATTTCTAATATTACTTAATAAAATCTAAATAAAACAACGCCCAACTTGCATTACTGTTAC